>BHFT01025958.1:0-75979 GCA_004320025.1 Laticauda laticaudata
CAACGGATGGCAAGCTTTTTTGTCCGTTTTACATCCTCTTTGCATCCATTGGTGCAGTGTGACAGGGGCTTTAGCTTAAGTTGGAGCTTTTACATGAGCATTTTATGATCTGTTCCATATTCAGCATCTGGCTATATTTTTGATACTATAACTGAGCTCCTCCATCCTCTTTTAATAGTAATATAGTCAGCTTGAGTTCTAAATGCTCCATTTGGTGATGTCCATACAATATATAGAGGCATTGATTTGGCTATTTGAAGACAGTGTTTGGTGTCAAGGAATCACTGGAGTGGCAGAAATTGGTAAGTTGGTCTCCGGCTTCATTTTGGTTTCTTAAGCCACACCATTCAACTACATTGTCCTCTTTCCTGTTTCCAATTTTGGCAATCACAAGCAGCACATCTTATTTGCATCTTCTGTCAATTTCAAATAGAACCTGATCACAGAAGTCATCAACTTTCTCTTCTTCTGACTCATTGATTGGAGCATAAACTTGAATAAAAGGATTGTCCATGAAATCTAATTAGTATTATTCATGTCATTGATTGCATTGTAGTCATGTTCTGTTCGTGCTATACTCATTCTAACTATAAAAGCAAGACTTTGTTCTTTGTTTTTCATGGCCAGAGTAATAAACAGTGTAAACCAATCCCAGTCCCTCTCAATTTATTCATGTCTAAGTCAATTTGTAATTGTTTTGGTTTATATTTCACTGTATTGAGCTTTCCTGTGTTCATGTTTCTTATGTTCCATGATCCTACCATGATTCTAACTTTTCAGCTTGGGAGGTATTTTTTCCTGAATGGCAACATCAGCAGCTAGTTGCAAATGCTTTACTCTAGCCATGTCATGAATGCATTTATAACATGGCCAGGGTACTCAATTCTTCCTCGGTAGCATATTCAGTGCCAGCATCCAGCACTAAATGGTAAATTATTCTACCCACATAGTTCTCTTACAGAAGTGACTACTGCCTTCTCCTGGGTAGTATAAATTGATTCTTTTGCCACTGTCACCAAAATAATCATCTGCTGTGAAAGATGATGTTCACAGAAGGGGAGCTGGTATGAGGGATTACACTGAAGCAGCAATTTCCCAGGAAGGAAGAAGCACATTCCAGAAAGGAGAAGAAGGCAGCACTGCCAGAAACTGGATAGGAGACAGAGGAAGAGAGTAAGGATAGCCATCCCTTAAAATCTCCCAGAGTATATCCGTGAGGATGAGAGCAATAAGGGTTTAGTCTGGGAAGATTCTGTTTGTTGTTTGTAAGCAAATAAAGAACTCTGGCGGAATTGCTCTACGTCATTCTTAGGCTTATCTTCCTCTGGCAATTTCCTATATAGTTGTTGCCCAACACTGTATAGGTACCTGCTTCCTTTACTGGATACCTACATGCCTCTCTCCCATTACACTATTGATAGTAAAGCTAAAAATATGTTGTGATTCTGCTGGGATGCTCTCTGTCGGAGGAAGCAACAAATGAGCCAGTGCACTGGATTCAAAATAAAGCAATTTAAAAAAAAACACATCTAAGAACATACATCACATTATAGCTTGTTCCTCCTATAATTTAAAACCCATTAACATCTGAAAATGCTTACTGTGTCCTACCCAGTCACTTCAGGAAAAGCTGAAATAAAAAAAGGAACTTATCCCCAAGAGATTTATGCGACCAATGTGTATTAATTGCCAAGGTTCCCAAAAGCTGTGATACTTTAATACCTGCTATAAATGATGCTTGCTTTCTCTTTCTCTTTCCCTAAGATCCATAGTAACTAATTGCCTTCCAAAAATTTAAGATTGGAGGGGGGGGGGTGTTGTGGCAGTCAACAAGCATAGGAGTTGCTATCAGATCAATTCACTTTAGTGGACTTTGTGTCCTTCTCTCAAAATAGAAGAGAAGAAATCCAGTGATGTGTAAGCTGGTGGTAGAAATTCTATGTAGAAAATCCATACCCTCACATTGCTTGTAAAAATAGTTACAACAGCCTTACAGCCATTTTAAAACCATTGTTTTTTCATAAAAACTCTTTGCCTAGTACTGAAAGCATGACATTATATGCCAAATGAGCTCTTCATGTCCTTTTTAAGAAAAGAGTGTTCAGTAAATATTTCTCTTTTTTATTAAGTACCCTGTCATTTGTTACTGTGATAAGTACACTATTATCAAAATAAATATTGAGTAACACCAGAAAAGTCATTCATGAAAGCAAGAATGTAATTCTACATAAAAAAGTATTTTTCCAAGTAAAGAACAGGTATTACTCATAGGAATCTGAATGTGAAATATGAAACTAACACAGTTCTACAATCAGAATTGTAATCTTAGCTGAATAAGGAAAACTCACATTCACAGTGCAGGCTTGGCAAGCTGAGGTTCAAATTTACTTCTATTTTACCCCCACTGTCTTTGTCTGGATCATCTACATAGAGTTCATTCACACTGCAGGGGAGAAGAAAATAGGTGGTGTCATTTTTAGAAGATATTAAAACAAAACTTTATTTGAATGAAATGTGCCAAGGACATTTGTCCTGAAAGAGAAATAAACTTTGCTGTAGGACTGAGCTATGCAGGTTCAAAAATATAATTACACCACTCTTCAAAACACTCTTGTTGTCTCTCTAGAACACACGCAGGATGCAGAACTGACCTAACTATCGTTTCAAAGGAAATGTATTTAAGTAATGAGAAAAGATGTATTTTTTATGTGATTGCACTGTTAAATAACATGAAAGTTACTAATGTCACAAATAAAAGTAGTTTCTAAGCAGTTAAATAATTAGAGTGCGTATCTTCTCAATTAAAAAAAAACAGAATATAGTCACAATGAATAGAAATCAGATTCAAGCTTAGACATGTTAGTAATTAGACAAGTTGATACTCTTTCTTGGCTTCCAATTAACAAAATAATGTTCAAAATAACAGTTTACATTACATGACCAAATATGAACAATTTCTTTCCAGGCCGGTTTCAGTTTCATTCATTTAGGCTAAATAAGTCCATTTTAAATAGATATCCATTTTTCAATTTTACAAATAGATGGGCATTATTTAAAAGTTTAGATGTGGCACATTTTTTTTTCAAATAAGCTTCATTTCAGTGTTTCTCAATGTCAGAAACTTTAAGATGTGTGGACTTCAACTCCTAGAATTTCTCAGCCAACAAACTGCCTAAAATTCTTTTTAAATTCCTGAAGTTGAGAAAGACTGTTCTATACATGATGTATGTGAATGGAATGGAGTAAATAGACAACTTGGCCCTGCCTTCCTCAAAGTTATTATGATTTCCAGTTATGTTCAGGCAGCATGGCTATGAACCTTTGTATCTGGGAACTGTGGAACAGGAAGTGGGAACAGTGGACTCAACAATTCCCTTATGTTCCTGTTCTTATATGTGTTACATCATTAATATCTGTTCTCATCATTCCAAAGATTAATTAATATGCAGATGTTTCTAAGAAAAAAAATAGGCCAAGATACGCAAGTGGTTCTAGGATTAAGTAATAATAGGATTTCCTTAGTAAAAAGTAAGCGACAGATACGCAAAGTTTCTTATTAATGAACTATATTCCTTAATTTTTATTTCAAAATACAAATTTACTTTAATAATTGCAAAAATGGCTTAATCTGATATGCTTCTCACATAATCCTATAAATGACTAAAATGTATCTAATCATCACATAAAGGAGAACACTGAAGGTTAACTAAAGTCTGTATTAGCATATTTTCACCAATTATGCCCTTTCCTGGATCAGCGGTCCCGACTCACAGTAACTCATGCCCTGGTCACTTCCCATCTTGATTATTGCACTGCGCTCTACATGGGGCTGCCCTTGAAGAGCATCCAGAAGCTCCAGTTGGTGCAAAATGCAGCGGCCTGCATGGTTTTATGCAAACCCCGGTGTGCACATGTATCACCTTTTCTCCAGGAGCTGCATTGGCTGCCAATTTGCTTCTGGGTGCAGTTCAAGGTGCTAGTTGTCACCTTTAAAGCCCTTCATGGCTGGGTCCGAGTTAGCTGAGGAAACATGTCTTGCCAGTGACATCTACTCGACCCATTAGAGTAAGGAGGCAGGGAATGCTGCAGGTCCCACCCCTGAGGGAGATACACCTGTGAAGGGTCTTCTCTGTGGTGGCTCCATCTCTCTGGAACATCATTCCCCCAGAGATGAGAATGGCCCCCTCATTAATACTATTCCAAAAGGCACTAAAGACCTGGTTTTGCTAGCGGGCCTGGGGAACCCAGAGAGGGGTGGAACCCATCAAATGGCTGGTGTGATCCACTGACATCGGGGAGCGGGGTGGGAGTTGGTTTTTGTTTTTGTTTTGTTTTTTTGTTTTCCCAAATTTTGCTCTATTGTACTTTACTAATTTATTTGATTCTTTTTGTGAGTTCTTATTGTTTTTATTTTTTGTTTTAAATATGATTTTAAATTGCGTAAGCCGCCTTGAGTCGCTATGGGTGAATAGGCAGCAATATAAATCAAATAAATAAATATTAAATTGAAACAGATTGGCTGCATTCTTCTTATTAATAGAATAACTGAGTTGGAAAGAACCTTAGAAATTTTCTACTCTAACACCTTGCTCAAGTAGGAGACCCTATACCATTTCAGATAAATGGTTGTCCAATCGCTTCTTAAAACCTCCAGTAATGGAACATCCTCAATTTTTGAAGCCAAGCCATTCAACTGATTGATTGTTCTGTCAGGAAATTTCTCCTTATTTCTAGGTGGGTTTTGTCCTTTATTAGTTTCCATCCATATAATTTATATACAGATACAGTATGGTTTGCCCTGCATATGTAAAACAAAGATTGTGATTTGTTCCAAAGAAAACAAATTAGAAAATGAAAGCAACTTTTTTCTCGAGGTTTCGTTTTTCCGATATCTCTGGTTCACACAGCATATTAAACCAATTCACAGGTGGAGTTTTCTGTGAGTATAGTTGTTTACACCCAATAAAAGGAAGAATCTGTAGATATTGTTTGACTTGATCCAATGGATGTTTTGTTTAAAAAGAATAAAAGGACATGTCATGATATATAAAGCAGAGTCGCAAATGAAGTTGCTTCGCATAAAGGATAATTAATCAACTAATCATGAAGTTCAGTTCTCATCCAATTCATCCTAGTCACTCCTCTTTCCCAGCAATTAATTCCTGAGCTCATTCTGCAATTGCTTGCTTTCCCTACATTCCCCCACCCCAACTTCTAACTGTTTTGCATTTTTCTTTCTTTTCACATTCTTATTTATTTTTATTTATTTATTTGGTTTGTCAATTGCTTACAAGATAATTGGTATAAATAAAAACTTAATTATGAATACATGGTATTCTTGGTAGAAAGATATATAACATGGTTTTTCAAGATTAGCTGGAAAATATTTTACTGGAGCAAGTGGATGACATAAAAGCAAGTATACAATGGAACAGAACACGGGTTCTGTGTTCAGAAAAACATGTATTGTTCAGATGCTAAGATTATATTATTATTTAGCTTTTGGATGGTACATTCCAAATGGAGCAACATGTTTTAAGCTATTCCTGAAAGGTAGTGAAGTGTCAGGTCATCAAGTTCAGAATAGCTGCATTTCAAGACAATGTGCAACACTCAATCTATTGCTTGGAGACCCTTCCTTAAAATTGATCCATAAGGCAGATGGTAAGCATTAATCAACCCTTTGTTGAGATGATTCATAAATATGATGCAGAAGGGAGGAACATGTCTACTCATGGATGATCTGGCTTCATGTTCCTTCGTTGCAGCTGCCAACAGGCAGAACTAAGCTTTCCATAGAGTTTATCACTGGCTGATTAAATAGTTACTTAGGATTAAGTAATATAGTTCTTCAAGTTTCCAAGAATGACCTCAGTCAAGAGAAGCATAAATCCTCATAAGCAGTGCACCTATCCTTATTAGTACCGTAGTGCTTCCTGAGGTATGCCAGTTTATGAGACTGCCTGTTTCACAAGAACTCACTACCCTTCTCCCCATCTCCTCCTGGATTTATGAGGCACGCCTATCCTGTCAGGTATAATCTGTGAAACAAACAAAGCTGTCAAAGACAGTCAAGCTTTACAAGTTTTATATTAACACCACCTTGAAGTAAATTTTTGTATTAAGACATCCTTTCTGTCCTCTTTAGGGGAAAAAAAACCCCTTGGCTTTTGTAGAAGATACTCTAAAAATATGCATGATGGGCTAATAATACAGGTTTGATTTGTGGTTCTTTACTACACAGTACAGTAAGTCCTTAATTTAAAACCACAACTGAGCTCAAAATGTATATTAGTGAGTTAAGTCAGGGCTGTCAAACTCATAGCCTGCCGGGGGAGGATGCTGCAACAGTCATAAGTGTGAAAAATGATCATGTCACTTTTTTCAGTGCCGTTATAACTTTGAAGAGTCACTTAGTGGTCTGTTGTAAGTCAAGGACTACCTATATACCTTTTATTCCTTTCCTATTATTTTTTTTTTAGAAGAGGTAATACTGTGGGATCTTGAGTTTCTCCCACAGAGCTTCTAAACTTGCTGTTCCAACATCTAACTTTCTATCACCATTACATCTGTTGCTGTAAATATACCATTTGCCCCCACCCAAAAGAACTAATTGCCAGTCCTGGGAAACAATTGTTCTTCTTCATGATACGTTCTTTAAAGTCTTCACCACTTTTAAGAAGAGGAGAAAAAACTTCCTTCCAATTTTACCTAATTATAATTTGTCACCCTTCCTCTTTCTCAAGCGGCATTGAGAAAGTGTCAAAATAGATGGGTTAGACTTCCATGGCTGGTGTCTATCAGGCAGTGCTAAGGCTTCAGAAATTAGTTTTCTAATGTTTTGCCAGAAATCGTCAGAAGGAATGGTTCGCAGAATTAACTAAGGACAGTCTGCGCTTCTGTCTCCTCAAATTTTTATGCTCTTTTTATATGAAGATAGGTGTAAATTACCCTTGAAGTAATTTGAAGCTCTAGTATATAAGACGGGTAATATGTACCGGGGTGGGATTCTACCAGTTTGCACCTATTCTCTAGAACCGGTTGTTAACATTCCAAGCAGTTAAGAGAACCGGCTGTTAGAAGAAATTACTGGCCTAATCCTGTAAGGAAGGCAGAAAGGAAACATTCTGGTGTTGCTTATAGAAACTGCCTTTCTGTTAACCCTTATGACATTCTTGGCAGGACTAGACTTCCTGTCTCAGGAATTTCTCTGGAGTTTTTTTCCCCTCCTTTGCTGGTACTTTGCTTGTGTGGAGTGACCATTCAAAGTTACAATGGCACTGAAAAAAGTGACTTATGACCCTTTTTCAAACTTATGACTGTTGCAGCATCTCCATAGTCATGAGAGGCCAGGCGAGGAGATGGTGCATCGATGTGATTGATATTGAGTTGGCCATGCCCAGCCAATATCATGACCACCAAGCCACGCCCCCCAGTCACATGACCACCAAGCCACACCCACCAACTAAGCCATGCCCACAGAACTGGTTGTTTAAAAAATTGAATCCCACCCCTGATATGCACTATGAGATAATACAAGCTTTCCAGTTCACCAATGCAGAAGTCCTCAGGTGGAGAAGGTGGCCTGTCTGCTGATGCCTCATCATAATAAGAAGCTTTATTGCCACTGCTCCTCTACCAATAATGGCAGAAAAGGGGAGTTTGAAGGAGGTTAGGAAATGCTTTAAGGAATGTTATAATCAATCTGATCTTTCTTCCAACAAAGGAGAACCTTCTCCTCACAAATTTAAGAAAATATAATTAAAAATAGCCCCTTTAATGAAATATAATTTAAAATAATTATTTCAACTAAAGATAAAAAAGGGGGCAGAGATAAAAATTAGATCAAACATAGAATAAACCAGACTCTTCCTACTGATTCCCTCTATTTGTGTGTGTGTGTGTGTGTGTGTAAAAGAGAGGGATGGTGGGATGGAGGGGAAGAGAGAGAGAGAGAGAGAGAAAGAGAGAGAAAGAGAGAGAGAGAAACATGCATGACATCATTGCAGAAATGCAATTTATACCTGGTACCAGACATTAACAAACAACTACTGTTGTCATTGTGATTAAGCACTGCTGCTGCTGCCTCCAACATGTTTGTTAGTATCTCAACTTCTTAATACTTGCTCTTGTGATTCTCTGCTCACTCAGAGTTTACCATAAGGAATTAGCTTCTGAAGTAATCAAAATGTAGGTTAAAAAAAGGATACAGTATTGCTTAGTTATTTTAAGATTTAAGATGCACTCAAGATCTTTGTCACTTCCTCTTTGACCAGTCCCAAGAATGTTCAAAGCATACTGGCCTACTATGGAAGGAACTGCAGTTCTCAAATCAATATAAAATAAAATGGAGGATAGAGACGTCAACATTCATTTGAGTCAGCCACTATAATTGGCACTATAGCACTCAGTCTTCTGTTTCCTGTTAACCCACACACATACATGATGAGGATGAACACTCTAACCTTACCACTTCAACAATTTTGCAACACCTTTCATTAAGTATCTCAAAAGTGTTGAGCAAGCATTAATTACGCTAAGGAAGTAGACAGCCAAATGTGATTCTCAACTTAAAGCATAACATATGAGGAATACAAACAAGATTATTTGTCAAATGTTTGCCAGTCATAGTACTGAAAAAACAAACCAGAGACAAATGAACTAGTTAGTCAAACAATTAAATCATACTCCCCTTATTAGAACAGTTAACACTTGCTATAAGCCAATGCTTTTCAAATCATTTTCTAGACTCTTGAGATTCTTCAAAATCTTTTCAGAGATTTTTCAACTTTGAATATTAGAGCTGGGGAAAAGCTCTCTACAAGAAAATTTGCCCACCAGTACTTATCTTTTTCTACAATATGTACAGGGGAAAAAGAGACCTTCTCAAGCTAGCCATGGTCCAGACATGAGCACAAATTATTAGTTATTATAGAGAACAAATGAAGAGCTGAAATCCACATGTCTGAAGGCTCCCAGGTTGGAACAATGTATGACATATCCCAGATATACTGTACATTTCATTTATACAGCAACAGAAAGCATATGCTCATTCTATACTTACCAAAATAAAGTGTGGCCTCCAAAATTATACCTCCAAATGCCTTGTGTCATACAAAAGTGAATGGCAGGCATACACATATTCTCAATCACCAAAAAGGAAGCTAATGGGAAAGAGTTCACCTAGGTAAGAGGAAGAAGCAGATAAACTATGCCAGCCAGGATGGCAATTCTAGTAATTATATGTACTGTAATTGACATGTGTCAGAGGGGCTACAGCCCAACAGCCATATTGCACCTAAATATTGGAGCTCAGGAATACCAAGTCAAAAAACTTGCCAGTTCTCATGGATCAGTCCACTCCAGGAATCAGAAAAACACCCAGAGACAGCAAAAGAGCAAGTAGCATAAGCATCAAACATTTCTGCAATGTGGTTGAACCTCCAAACAGATCAGACAGCAGGCTGCTTCAACATTAGCAATCTTTTGATAGCCACAGCAGCTCTACATGATGTCATCAGCATCAATTTAAAATCTAAATTCCAGTATTATCACGGAGATCAAGAAGAGATTAGCTGCCCTCCATAGTAAGGACACACAAGTCTTCTCTCCATTGCTAGAATCACAGTGAGAGAACTAAAGTGCATCAGATTTGTTGATATGTTGAAGATGAGCCCCAATAGGGCAAAGGAGACATGAAATGGTCTATCGTGTCAAGCATAGCAGCTCAGGGCCCTAAAAGTGAAAGATTTTTGCTGGGTCTGATCTATTCACCTGGAACATGGAAGTTTCATCCTATTACCATTCCCCTAGTTGAATAAGGCAGCGTCCAAAGCTGAAGTATTGATATCCCTCACCTACCAACCTCGAAACAGACCAGCAACTCTATCATGATTATAAAGTGAAACACATGACTGCACTTGACTTATGTTGCTAATTCTGGCTATGATCATGAAGCAAATCATTAGCGGCCATTAAGCATGACCTGTGACTTCCTACTGGCTTCCCCATCAACAATGCTTCTTGGAAGTCAACTGTGAAGGTCGCAGTTGTCAGTCATGTGACCAGGGGGTGCTGCAGCCATTATAGATGCATGCCAATTGCCAAGGACCTAAATTGTGATCACATGACTACAAGGATAATGTAATGCCTGCACGTTCAAAGACCAGTCGTAAATCTTCTTTTTCAGCACCATCCTAATTTCAAACTTTGGCTAAACAAGCAGTCAGTAAAGGAAGCAAGTAAATCAGTAAACTAGCTCATTCCAGAATAAATGGAATGTGAGAACAATTGACCCTTATTTCCAGAAACTCATTAAGTGAATTCTATTCTTTTCCATTGTCTACCTATTCTCGACACTCTTCACATTCATGAGAAAAAGGAAAGAAGAGAAGAAGGAAAGAACTGAAGATTGATACAATCAAACATCATGAAGAAACATGTCAACAGGAAGAGAAAAAACAGTTCCACAGCATGAGATGTGCTAAAAGTGTATATGCTCAGATCTTCAGCTTTCTATGTGCAACACAAAGCAGCAGAATCCATGTATCCTACAAAGAAGCAAAGACAAGAGGGGCCTGATACATTCCTCATAGAGTTCAGGTCTTTTTCATATTATGATTTTGCGCAAACCAGTTCCACTGTTCACATCAAAAATGGTTTAACACTCTTATGAGTAGTTATGTTTAATAAATCACCAAGAATACTTTCTAGTTTGCAGTAAGTACACATCAGCTTGCAGTGTTCTTGGCAAGGTTTTTCAAAAGCGGCTTTTAACTGTCTCCTTCCTAGGGTTGAAAAAGAGTGATTGGCCTAAGGTCACCCACCTGGCTTTGTGCTTAAGACATGAATAGAACTCATGGTCTCCTGGTTTCAGCTTGATGCCTTAACCACTATGCCAAATTGGCTCAATATTTATTGTGTTAAGAGATTAAAACTGAGAACATTTATTATATTTGTTTGAATTCATGCACCTCCTGAAGGGAGCTCAGGGATCCCCAAGGATCCTCAAAACACACTTTTAACAACTGCTGCTATAAAAAAATGCTCCTAAGGAATCACAAGGTACTCTTCACTTGCCAATACAAACCTTAGAATGTCATTCCAGATTTCCCCCTAAGATAATAACAAATGTGTGGATCAAAATGGTCCATCCAGGAAATCCTCTTTACTGATGAACAATCTGTATTCCATCCAAGGATGTCATAGAATAAGGCATCAGCAGGCCTGATTTGTATATCAATTGTCCCAGAGGACTGAAGGGAGGAGTTTACACATCAAATGGAATGCAAAAGAGACAGAATGCTGAACAAGCCCAGGAAACAGCACCACTCAGAGTAAGTAGTTGCATCTGTCTTTTCTCTATTGGACCAAACCTGGTGATACAGACACCATGACCTTCCTCCTTCAACTTCAGCAGAAGTCAAGCATTAAGTGACAACAGTATTAACTGAAAACAAGGATATTATACAGGCAGTCCTCAACTTATGACCATAATTGAGCCCAAAATTCCTCACCTACCGCTTCTGTTACTGCTGTTTAAGTTCTATATACAGTCACAATCACAACTGAGCCCAAAGTTTATATTGCTAAATGAGACATTCGTTAAGCGAGTTTTGTCTCATTTTACAATTTTTCTTGTCACAGTTGTTCAGTGAATCACCGAAGTTGTTCAATTAGTAACATGGTTGTTAAGTGAATCTGGCTTCCCCATTGACTTTGCTTATCAGAAGGTTGGACCACATGACCCTGGGACATTGCAACCATCATCAATGTGAAACAGCTATCAAGCATCCAAATGTATATCACGTGATCCTGGGGATGTTAACCATGGGATCACAAGTGTGAAAAATGATCATAAATTACTTTTTTCACTGTTGTTGTAACTTCGATTAGTGACCAAGCCAACGGTTGTAAGTCGAGGATTACCTGTAAAGAAATCCTTGCTCTCAACTCTGAAAGAAAAGACTCACTGCAGAGATTGACTCACTGCAGAGATTTCAGTCTGACCTTTGTGGAAGTAGGACACATACAAGAAAATAACGACTGGAATACCCAATAAAGAAGCCTGAAACAGGAAAATGTCTCTCAAATTGACATCACTATCTCCTAAGTGAGCATGTGACTACAAACATTTTGGTGCATCTAGAACAGGGATGTCAAACTGGATTTCTTCGAGGGCTGGATCAGCATTGTAATTCTTCTCCGTGAGCTGGCCGGTGTGTGTGTGGAGAGACTGGATGGATGGCCTCCTGCTGGCCCAAACAGGGTGTGGGGGGCTTGCATGGTCTCCCCACGCCTCGTTTTCAGCTGGACAGCCTCCTGCAGTACTTTGCTGGCCAAAACAGGGCACGAGGGGGCCACCCACCCTGTTTTGGCCAGTAGGGTGCTGCAGGAGGCTGTCCAGACCAAAATTGGGACGTAGGGAGGCCACTAGCAGAGGCACCGTGGGCCGGTCCTTTTTTATTTCTAGGCCGGCCCCGTGGGCCAGATTTAAGTGCCTTGAGATTGACACTCCTGCTCTAGAAGCATGCAAATAATATGAGATGAGTAGGAATTTGGTGGGGAAATGTTCTGGAATTCAAAAGAAGATAGATTTCCACCATCCTCATCTTCAGAAACAAAAGAAATGACTTCTATCAGATATTGATATAACAGAGCACTATTCTCTATAAGACACTTTATCCAACATGTTATCCATTCTATTTATGATTTCAAAGGAAAATTGGACAAAAACCTATTTTGACTAGTAAACAAGTACATGGTACACCTTTCTTACACATTAGCTTTCTTTTGTGCACAGCAAAATTGTTATCTATCCAGATTCACACCAATATTTATTATGATAAAAAGCAAGAAAATCCCACATTCTATAAACTGGTATATACATGTAGAAAGTGCAAAGGGAAGTTATGAATGTAGCAAAGAACAAAGTTCAAATGAAATATAATGTGAACTGTTCTGAACAAACAAAATTCTAGCTGAACAAAGTAGAATTTGTCCCAAAATGAATTGTTCTTCCAGGTGTTTTCTTCTTGTGCTTCGTTTCCTACAATTCTGACAGTAACATAATTTTTTAACAAGATATATTCACCAAATGCTACATTTTGAAACCATATGTATCTTAACTCTTCAATCTTCATTGAACTGAATTTTAATCAACTTTATTGATCTGAGCTCTTTAAGCATTATTGTACCAAATGATTTGCTTAAAATACTTAAATACATTCTGCCATCATTCATCTCAACTTCTTCAAGTTTTAAAATCAATAGAGCAAACACAGTATAACTTGCTATTATGTAACTTGCAGAACTGTAAGATTTTTCTTGATAATAAAAAAAATGCACTATTTTGGCAATATTTCACAACTCTGTAAATGTATCCACATCCTTGCTTTATTATTTGTGGATCAATCGGACTGATCACTTCATTCCTCCTCAATTGGAGAATATATGGAAAAGTTCAACATCATTTCTACAGAGTATTATTAATCAGGTCAAAAGGTGGATGATGATTATATCACCAGCTAGATCATTATAATAATAGTAGCCACCAGTTACAAATCTGGGTTAGCTATAAAAGAAATTATTTGATTTATGATGTATCAGCAAGATGATGTAGAGAAGGCCGTTAAAAATTACAATGAATGTTGTCTGAGGTACATCAACCTACCACTAATCCTACCCAGGAAATACCAAAGGTATTTAACTTGAGGCTTAATTTTTCAACCACTTGAGTCATTCACTCAGTGGAATAGGGTACCTGTTTGTGACTGTCAACCTTAAAGAAATACAAATATGGAACACTGACCTCATTTCCTTTATTTGTTCTTGGAGTCAGATCTCTCTCGCTTGCCTTAATGTGCTCTTTTTATAAATAAATAAAAAGCCAGAGCTCTGAAGGATAATGAATGATGTGAGCTTTTTGAAATTTTAATCAGTTTTCATTTTCTTATTTCTCCAGCAAAAGGAGAAGTAGAGTTGTGACATTTCATCTCAAGGAGAAGGGATAAAAAAGAGAGGAGGGGGGAATTGAAAGGATGTCATTATTTCATTTTATCCCAAAAGTACCCCAAAGAAAGAAATTATAGAAATTTGAATACATTACACTTAAGATTTCATTTAATCTCTCAGTCTGAATATCAATAAAATAATGTGGTTTCCTGAAGGAATATGCAATCAGCTAATCCAGTAACACCTTAACTGTCCAAGAATAGATTTCAAATGCTCCACATTCATTCCAGCCTTAAAAGATATGCTGGACAATGATAAAGGAGGAAGCTTCAAGGATTGAGCAGACTTCTTCGGCCCCACATGTCAGGGAATTTTTGTGCCTGTCATTTGGAGATGGTTGCATAGTTGTTCCATTTATATTTCTGCAAATGTTAACATTCTGGCTAGGGGGCACTCAAACATTAAAAACACAGTAAAGGAAGTTAGATCAACCAATCAGCATTCAGGGCATGCACCTCCCCACAATGCACAGTTGGTATTCAGGAAGTATGTGTATCGACCTGTCCACAACCACCTGCAACTTACCCCTCACATGTAGGTATGCAGCAACACACAAATGCAGTAGTGGGCAACTCCAGTCCCATGTCATTTATTGGCTGCTTCCTCCAACATCCAAGATTGCATTCCTGGACACTGACTGAATACATTTTCCCTTTTTAAGAGAAAATAACCTTACAAATGACATGTTAAGTGTCTAAGTCGGGGATCTCTAACCCCTGATCCGGGGACTGGCAAGCCAGAAACCGGAACATGCAAACAAGAGAACCCCATCAACAGGATGTAGGCAGCACACAAATCCATGCCCCCTATGGGCCGGCAAAAAATCTCTCTCCATGGAACTGGTCCCTGGTGCCCAAAAGGTCTGGTGCGACTGATCTAAGTGATACATTTAATATCACTACCATTCTTCTTTTAGCTTTCAGAGGCCATGAGAAAAATAATAATAGCAATAAAGTACAACTCCCAGATAAAGTGTCTTCCTGCATCAGAGAGAGAATCTGAGATATTGTCAGACTGGACACACAACACCCTCGAGCAACTGCCATGAACAGGGGTGCCTTGTTATGCTCCCCAGCCATCAACTTATTGGTTCATCATCAGAATACCCCAAAGCACTACATACCAGAGATGAGCAAATTACTGTACCCAAAAATACATGTTCACCAATCAGCGGATTGATTCAACCAGACAGAAAATGTAAGGAAAAACACATTCGTTTTGGAAAAATACTTGTCCCAAATTCCTGACACCAACATTTCAGACAGATGCAAAGTTAACCAAACAGGAATCTGCTGATAATTTAATGGCTTATAAAGTGTCTATTTATGCTGCCATTTACTTAGGGAAACCTGCACCAGAAATGTGATGCTTCCTCAGGTGTTATTGTTGAGGAAGAAATTACTGATTAAGAGATAGAACTGCTGTGTTTTCATCAGGCCTCGGACAATACATTTACAGGAAGTTTTACATCAGGAAATGCTTCCTCTATCCTTACCAAACTTAGAGGCAGACTACGTATGATAATAATTACATAGCTCCACCCTTAACTACAAAGCAGTGTTATTTTATATTTCATTAGGGGAAAAAAGATTGTGGAATAGCTAGTGTCAACTGAGATCATTGTTTAGAGATAGGGAGGCTTGTTTCCCCTCCTCTGTATGAAGTATGAAGCAAGATATATTTTTCCTATCAATGCAAATAGCCAGCATCAGGGATCCAGCAGGATTCACATTGAGAGCAGGATTAAAATATTGTCAAAATAATATCTTTTTGAAATGCCACATGATATAGTACATTGTACTAAATATATTTTAGAATGTCAAAATATATATTCCTTGCCCAGAGGAATACTACAGTTCTCTGGAAAGAGGAGCATTGAAAAGTCTGAAGATAAGTTCAGTCAGACACAAATATAAGAATTATTTAAGAAAAATCTTTAAAAAATCTTGTAAGAACTGTAATTCCCAAAATATCAAAACGAATGCAAATAAATCTGAAAGAAGAAGATGCCTTTGAAAATCAGAAAACACAGACAAAGTTGCCTCTATTTATTTCAGTCATCATCAAATCCCAACAGAAGTAGGATCCTCTCTGTGACTTGATGCCACAATCTATTCACTCAAATGCTCTTTTCAAGGGAAAGTCACCCATGCTTAATACCCAAAGAATTATGTGTCATGATTAACACCATGAGTTAATCATGATCTAGGCCGGATGCCAGTGAGTAATTCATAACCCAGGCTTGATTTGTTCATCTTAAGTGTCACTAATTAAAGCTGATTTTTGCTTTGTGGAAAGAGAACTTGAAGGACGAAGTTCATTTGCTACTGACTGGAGAAATTACCTCAATGATTTTATTTTATCAAACAGTTTCAAATACTTTATTTCAATAGGAACATCCTAAGAAACAGCCTTTATTTTATTTATTTATTTTATTCATTTAAGGTGTGCAGCTGAATTCAAAGCTTAAGAGGAACATACAGTGACAAGCCAATTCAAAATTCTGCCATATATCCAAAGCAATTTAGTTTATACCAACAATTTGGAGAGCAATTCTAAAACCACAGTGAAGTAAGAAAAACAAAATTAAAATTTCTAAAAAGTGGAAGTTTTAAACCTTACTGCATAGTGCCAGATTGGTGAAAATTGTCTGTTTAACTAACATAAATATGTCAGTGATTTACTATTATCTTCTGTAAACAATAATACAGCATACTCCTTATTGGGTAATCAGGAAATGTACTTACAACTATTAGGGCTTTACACATAAAGTAGGGAGGGAAATCTGAATATGAACACTACTTTTTCCACTAGATCGCTGCAAATAGTTGGAATTTAAAAATGTATATGTTTTATATTTTGCTAACTGGAAAATTCATTTTTGTCATAAACTATGCATATCCTATGCCAATTTTTCTTGATCTAGCAATATTTTTCTCTGATCCTTATTTTTCCAAAATCAAATAGTTCCAAGCTGTAGTTTGACATTTTGCCATCACAGGCTTTCTTAATTATCCAAATTTAGCAATACCAAATTAATAATACAGCAAAATAGTTGTCTTTGCCAACAAGACTATTTATACCTTTGAAATATTGAAATACAACATCCTCTTATTTTATTTTCTCTCAAGAGAAAAACAAATGCTATTTTATATTTAACCTTATCCCTTGAATCCAGAAGGGGTAATTTTATTCCCTGAATGTCTCACTCAGTCTTAAAAATAACGGAGCTAATTTTCCTATGTTGCTATATTTGTTCGTCTATAGTGACAAAAAAAATCTGATAGCACTTTTTCCAATTGCAGAGACTGGCTAGATGGATGGATATTTATACTAAGATGAAGTATCGAGAGAAAGTGGGGAAGTAGAAATCTAAGATAACATGCCAATAAGGAAGTTTGAAACCTCTGATTAGTGAATCCACTACTTCAAGAATTCTGAACTTGATCAAACAGGTGACACACTATACTCATTGTAGTCAAAATCAAGTAACTGAGAAAACTGTTTCAACATAGTCTTACTTTCTAAGGGTAGGAACAATTCACATCTTATTGCTGAATGATTGTTTATTACCCAATAATGGCTATTTTATACAGGTAGCCCTCAATTTGTTCAACATACAATGATTGTTTAATCATTGAACTGAATGGTTCCAAGTTAAAACAGCACTGAAAAAGGTGGTTTATGACCCTCTTCAAAGTTACGATTGTCACATCAACCATACTGTCACATGATCATAAATGGGGAGCCTGGCAACTGCTGTGATGTAAGTTGAGGACTACCTGTATTTTATAAAAATTGTTTCTAAAATTCCACCGATCGAAAAAAAATGAGAGATTGGGATATACACTTCTTCACTTTTGTATTCGAACTATTTTTATACTTGTATGTGGCCTTTTTCAAGGAATTTATACTAATAATTACCAGTACATAAAAACATACATATGTACAGTGGAAATGGATAATTGTTCTCTCCCTCTTGTTGATAAATTCCACATTGTACTCTCATATGCTCTTCACTTTGTCAAAACTGGTGCAGACATTGGTAGTGAAGCTACAATATCTATCTGTCTGTCTCTTTCTCTCTCTCTTCCTTCTCTGTGTATGTGTAAAATAGGAATTCTTTTAAGTATAAAATGTAATTACCTTGTATGAAAATTATATGTTAAGCTTTGGAACATTACAAATTAAAATATATACTATCATTAAATAAAATATACTTTTTCCAATTACATAACATAATGTTCAAATTATCAGTTAAGTATGTGAAGAATTCACATATGTTTCGCTTACTTTCATTACAGTCAATTAAAAGAGGTCTTTTCTTTTCTTATGCATAACTCAGAGCTGGGCACTGTCATTAATTACCTTGTAGCTTTAATTCTTTATAGGTGGTTTGAATCATTTAGTAGAGATCTCATTTTGCTTTGTGGAACCTCCAAAGAGGCTGATTTGATTCCTCATTTTCAAACTCCAACATACTCCCAAATTTACTACCCACTGATCATCAATGCAGAAAGAAAAAGACTGTCACTGGGTTATTGAAGCATTTGGAATAAAACCCTGTCATTACATTTCATATAAAGTAAACCTCAAGTTTTATGTCAACATATCCACATTACTTTATGGCATCAATACGGAAGTGATTTCCCATTGCCTTCTTCTGAAATATTTTTTAACTTTCTATTCAAGTCTATAGCCTAAATGTTTCTTGGTGATCTTAATTCAAGTGCAACACAAGTTAGCCAGTGGTGGGATTCAATATTTTTTTTCTACCGGTTCTGTGGGTGTGGCTTGATGGATGTGGCAGGGGAAGGATACTGTAAAATCTCCAGTCAGAGGTGGTATTTGCCGGTTCTCCAAACTACTCAAAATTTCCACTACCAGAACTGGTCAGAACCTGCTGAATACCACATTTGACACCAACCAGACACAGGAAAAATACTTGTGGATTTGCAATATGTCACTATAAAAAGTAGAGTGTAGTTCTGCTTGTTCCCAGATTCTGCCAGATTCCATCAGCACAATTTAACTACTATCTCTAGAAATTAACTAACAACAGAATCCTCAAGTCCTGAACACAGTTACATCAAAGCTGCATTTGTAAATATTGTAAAGATCAATTACTATAAGAATATGGGAATCTGTGTGCATGTGTATGTGCACACGCACATGCAAATGTGCATATGTAAAAGAGAATATGAACCATGCTTCCAGGATTTAAAATATATTTATCAAACTTATATAATCATGAGAGGAAAAGTCACATGGGCATGACTGAATCAAAGCATGAGCCACCCTCTCAAGGTGGGCTTTATCTGGCCAGTCACAATAATATTTTTTTCTCTGATTTTTCCCCAAACAGGAATCTGGGGAATACCTGCACTATGTCAAGAATATGAACTTGTCTACTTTGAGACTCTTTGCTTCCCACTTTGTCATCCTAAGTTCTTCCACTCCCTATGAAACTGATTAAACTCTGGGATGTTGTTTAGCTTGTTCAGGCCAATGTCTGGAAAGCAGCTGTTATCTTGCTCTGCTGTACCTCAAGAACAGCAAGAGAAGCTCCAGTGCATCAAGCTTTCTGCACTGTGGTGAGAGTGCCTTTCGGAGGAATTCTGATTTACCCTTATAGTTAATTGGGTTAATCCAAAACTGCAAGGCTAAAATGGGAATTATCTGTTTGCTGATTGAAAGAAGGTAGTCAGGAAAGCTGATCAGGAGGCTGGAAAGGGAGTAAGTGGAGAGGGGGAAATGTTTTGGTATCAGGATAAAGGCAGACAAGACTCAGTATTTAGATGCAGGCTTTCAGAAACACACATATACAGGTAGTCCTCAACTTACAACCACAATAAAGCATAAAAAATTTATGTTGCGAAATGAGAAATTTGTTAAGTGAGGTTTACCCCGTTTTACAATCTTTCTTGCCACATCTGTAAAGTGAATTACATCAGTTGTTAAATTAGTAAATTTGTAACACCGTTGTGAAGTAAATTTGACTTTCCCATTGACTTTGCTTGCCAAAAGGTCACTAAAGGAGATCACATGACCCATGGACACTGCGACCCGTTGTAAATATGAACCAATTGTCAAGCACCCAAATGTAAATCATGTGACTATGGGGATGCTGCAACGGTCATAAGTGTGAAAAATGGTCATAAGTCACTTTTTTCAGTGCCGTTGTAATTCTGAATGGTCATTAAACAAACTGTTGGAAGTTGAGGACTATCTGTATTATGTGTAGGCAGCGTCTTTCCACGCAAAACCTTACCATCAGATAAGAAAAGTTAACATACATTTTGAAAATGAAAAGTGACAAGAAAAACAGTTTGTACTTACATTTCAGTGGCTATGAATCCAGTAAGCTCAGATAGGAATAGAAACAATATGAAGAAACAGCAGCAAACAGAGACTGGAAAAGAAATGAGGAAATACAAATTAAATTCATTCCTCCCTCAAAAATCTGAAAGTCCACCTCCAACCAGCTCAATTCCATAATGGCAATATTACCACTCAGTTGCTTGACTTTCCATACAAATATGTCCTGATTCTTCTAACCTAGATCTCAATTTGCCTTCTGGATTTAAATATTGCTTTGCCATGTGGAAATGTTCCCCAAAACTCCAATGTATATAAATATAAAAGTTCTTTCCTGCTTCCTAGAGAGTCCCAAAGGTTGACAAAAACCTCTTCCTTCCAATATAGTTAAGTATTAAAAGCAATGTATCAGGGGTCTTAAGTTGGCTGCATAAAAAACACACTCTCAGGTAATTTAGAACTACATTCTGGCATCCAAAGAAAAATGAATAAAAAGCCCCTTTTTGAACATTGTACTATAAACATTGGTTTAAAATAGTATGTAATATAAACAGGTTGAAAATGGATGGTCATCAGGATAATAAAAGTCAGATGCTTAATCCATGAAATCAGCACTAAGAAATGTTAAGATGTTCTTATTTACATCTTTCTTCATCCTGGATGTTCTTAATATGAAGCAAGAGATATTCCATTTTTCCTTTTGCCTACCCTGTACAATGTAAAGGTTGAAATAAAACAGAAAACATGATTCCTAAGTGAGAAGAAAGCTAACGCCAAGTTCTGTATTCCCTATTCCCTGTCAACTGCAATTGTCTTATCTATTTCTTTTTTATAATTCCTAATGACTCAAAAAAGCAGAACTTGCTCCATTTGGAGGACTCTTATTTCTAACCAATCTTATTTTCTGTTTGAAAGTGCTTATTATTTCTTAATTTATTAAAGAAATGTCACCACCATGCAAATGCCAGACACAAAAAATGGGACACCAGAGGACTCAACATAGTAGAGATATACAACCTACCCCAAAAAGGCCAAGAGAGAAATAATCTGCCGTGAGGGAGATAATTGCACTTGTCCAAGTAATTTTTGCCTATTTCTTTTGCTTCCTATTGCTGCAGCTGCCCCATTAGAAAAATGTCTTTGCTGCAAAAGGAATAATTATATTTTTATAGACGTTTTCATCAAAATTATCCCAAGATGGTTTCCATTAATATTATTAAAAGTAACAAAATAATAAAACTGATCAGCCAGATGACTAGTAAAAGAACCACTTGGCATTTATAGTAATTAAGATAACCAAATAGTTAATAAAAAGTCCAGATAAATTTTAAAAAAAATGTTTTTGCTGATTCCTAATGGGTAACATAAAATATGCTACATGAGTTCGTTTGGTGAGTGAATTCCAGAAATGAGACATCATAGCTATTTTAGTGGTGGACAAAGTAAGAAGTAACGGAGGCAAGATATTACAACAAACACTTTTTCCAATCCATGTTCTCTCTCAACTGGAATTGAGACATGTCGTTAGATGTTGGAACAAGTAGGTGATACTGACTGATAAAGGCCTATTGATACCAGCTTTTGAACTGAGTTACAATGGAAACACTATGATTTTAAGTCATTTTTAATTAAGCTTTGTTATTTATTTATTTTTGCATTTCTGAACCACTCATCTTCTTCAAAGTGGGATTGGGCAGTGTACAAAAAAAAATCAAAATATATAAAATGAAAATGTTGGAATTAAAAATTTTAAAGGAATCAAGAATAGTGTCAGGTACCTTGCAGGGCATTGCCATTCCTGGATGGATGAAGGGGGAGAAGACTATTGGGGTCCTCCCACCCGGTTCCAGCTTGACACCAAGGTCATTGCTTTCTGGGTATGACCTGCTATCAAGCTAACTACTCGGAGTTCTCAAAATAACATAGAGTCATAACAGTGGACTGGTACAGGAGGGTGAGGTTTTGAAATGGAAAGAATTAACACCTTGCATGGAAATTTTAGATTCTGCCTGACTTCTCTACAATCGCTATCTCTCAGTAAATTTTGATAACTACCTGTTTCAAGAGTCATGCTTTCCTGAGGCGATTAACTGAGGCAGGCCCTTACAAATAGTAAAGCTGTGAAAAATTAGTGAAAAGTTATTTAAAAATCTGAAGGGAAGGTTTTCCCGGCACCAATCAGTCCCACAATTCCATGCTCCTTTGGGTTCCCCATTCAAGACCCCTAAACTATGTTTCAACTCCTTTTCAGAAAGCCAGAAGATTAGTGGCTTACCTCACCTCCAGGGACAGATTATTGCAATAGCTGAGAAGGCTGTCTTCCTAGACACCACCAGTCAGATTTCTTTAACTGTCAGGGTCTGCAACCTGCCATCCCTGCCTGACCCAGTGGCACAGGCCAATGTTCACATTATGCAGCGGGAGGGGGGAATTTCTTACATATGCATGCCTCAGCAACTAATTAAGCTTTAGATGCTACTTTTTCCACAAAAATAAATATTTAAAAAATGAGATTACGTTCGTTCTCTTATGTCACAGTTCTTCTCAAGCTAGTATTGAGCAGATCGGGACAATTTTCCTTTAATTGTTATCTGTCTACACTTGGATTTAATAAATATTTTTACTGAGAAAGAAGCTGAAAATCTGTGGGTTTCTTACTACCATTGGCATTCTATTAGACATCTCTCTCTATAGCCAGTTTGGTATATGGTTCAGGCACCAGTCTAGAAACCAGGAGGCTGTGAGTTCTAGTCCCACCTTAGGCATAAAAGCCAGGTTGGTGACTTTGGGACAATTACTCTCTTTCTTAGCCCAACTCACCTCACAGGGTTGCTGTTGTGGTAAAAATAGGAGGAGAGAGTCTTAAAAATGTTCACTGCCTTGAGCTATTATTATGATGGGATGAACAAAATCTTTAAAAAAAAAACTTCTATGCGTTTCAAAAACAGTCATAGTGTTCAGTGTTCAGTGTTCAACAGTGACTGTGAATGAAGGAAGCAGACTCAAATGAAAGCAATGAGGGTGTGGCAAAATCTATACACATTAGTCTAAGACAGTGAAAGAGGCAAAGCTGATATTTATTGATGAATTAAAGCAAACATTCTCCACATCTTGACTCAATTCTGAATCACCATGGCAAAGAAGAAATGCTTCACACCACAGTATTGAGGGAGGGGAACATCTAAGTACCATGTGAATTCATTCATTCTTCAGACACAATGTCAGGACATTCCAATATCCATCTTCATCACCACAAGGTCTTGCCATTGAAATGTTCTATGTATTGCACATCCCTTTTTTAGTCATTATGGAACATTTGTCTAAAAAAATTAAATTAAAATTTCCACCAATCAAGAAAGGAGAACAATTCTAAATAAGCTATGTATCAACTGTGTCTACAATGCATTTACTCAACAGTTATTAGATACTAGAAGCAAGTTTCTGAGCTCACTTGTCCATATTCTTCTCCCATCCTGGAGCTGGGAACGACTCCTATTATTTTAAATCTTACTGTTCCAACAGCATGCCTAATTGTAATTCCAGAAAACAAATATGCTGTGCTTTTGTTTGTAAGAAAATGAATTGCTGTAAGGGCTATGATAGGGGATTTTAACTGGGTGAAATTCAAAAGCCTCTTTAGCAAATATTGGCAATAATTGTCATACAAAATGAGTATCGGGGTAGTGTCTGTACAGTTGCAGCCACTCTGTTGTTGTGTATGCGTATTGAGATACATCAAAATATAGTAAATAAAATAGCTGTGGGAGTCCCAATCTTCCTTGTATGTAGAGTACTTGTGAATACAGAGCAAGGCCCTGGGTCAACTCTCTATGCACAGAGGAAGATTCTTGGACCACTTATTTCCCAGTATGTCATGCATGGAACTGCAGAGGCATGTTTGTCATGTCTATTTATTGGGTGCTTTGACTTGTATGACTTCTTGGTTCAGGCAGGAACCACTTTTAGGTCAATTGGCCTATCTACTCATTAGGGGAGAAAAATTAATCGGAGGCACATTCAAAGCCAAAACCCTTTAATAAACGTGAGATGAGAAACAGTAATGCATGGAACATATTCTAAGAACTTCAACTTAAGTTGAAATCATACCATTTAAACCAAGAAAAAACATGATATTTGAGTTACAATCTAGCTAGCAACTTAATAATACTCACGAGCCACCACCCTTAAATGCTAGGAAATATAATGGTCAGAATATAACATTTTTTTCATGAATGCCTGTCTGTTCGAGGAACCAAATGATTGACAAAGTATGTCACTCTTCTACAAATTATTTTATGGGAAAACATTTGGAACTAATACCCCTTTACAAGAATCCAGTTGAACAGGATCAAAGTGTGAGATTTCTTGCAGCCAGAGAATGACTGTTCCCATATTATAGATGATTTAAAGAAATCAGGATGGTATCAAGCATGAGGCAGATGTGAAGGAAAGGAAGAAAAATTGTTTTATATTTGACAAACCACCCAAAAAAACGCTCTGCTAAGAATATATCCATATACCTGAATGAAGGTACATATTGTTTTAAGCTGGTTCCAAAGAGCAATAACTTGCACAAACTGATTTATCAGGATCTTCTCACATCTACCGCAGATTAGAAAGATTAGGATGACAGCTCTTGACTCAGCATTAAAAAATAAAACAGATGCTATGTCATTTCCAAAGGAAATTTAGCCAAATCCACTTGATTCCACTGTCATTTTATATCCACTGATTGTTCTTGCTGTATCTGTTCTCCCTCTCTTTAATATAATTTTTTTATTATTTATATATTTAACATAATTATTTAACATAATTTCATTATACTAACATGTACGGAGGTTTGTTCACCCACTTATTTTTATTACTTTATTTTATTTACAGTATTAGATTTATGTTCTAGTTCTTTTCTCCAGAATCGTACTCCCAATATTGTCCTTTTTTCCTGCTTTTGTTGGCATGCTACTTCATATCCTGAAAAATCCTTAAATCTATCTTTCTTTAAACAGAAGTCATATGTTTTTATAAACATATTTTTGTTTAAAAAAAAAACTAGACGCAAAGGGGTAATTTTAGCCCATCCAGAATGCTAAGGGAATGGAGTCAACTGCTTGAAACAATGAAGCACATTGTTGAGGTAATTCCCTGTTAGGAGAATGAGCGCATACAGGGAGATGTAGTGAGAGAAATGTTTGGATAATACACACACAGCACACAGATACACTGTACAGTAAATGTAGGTTTTTACTTCCTGAAACATTAAAGCAAAGTTCAAAAATAGGCAGTCCAAAGTCATTCAAAGGTAAGATCAGTCAGTTTTTAGTCCAGGGATAATCCAATAACAAAGTCCAGTGTCAAAAACAGTTCAGTAACAGACTTATATCANAACAGACTTATATCAAATCCAGGAATAACAGTCAATTAGAAGGAACTGCAATAATCTCCAACAGAAGGAAACAGAGACTCACTCACTTCTGAGACAAAGACTAAAACAACCCAGGTTTCTGGCTCCATTTTATGGCCGTTTGAGAAACCACATCCAATTACATTTTGCATTTTCTTAAAGATACAGTATTAAAATGTCTATCCTGGTTTATATATTTCCAACCCAAATAGCTGTAAGGTGACTTATATGCCTAACACACAGCAACCTAAAGCAAGGAAGAGTTGAGTTCAGCTTCTCCTACCTGGTGTAAGGAACAGGCTTCCTTTTCCCAGCCTATAAATAAACTAGTTTTTTGAACAAGAAAGTTAGCTATATAAATATTTATGCCAAATGTGTAACATGGAACTGTAACATCCAAAACTCTCAGCCAGTAATGCAGGCTGAGACTCTTAGGACCAACTTTCTTTCCTTCCTTCCTTCCTTCCTTCCTTCCTTCCTTCCTTCCTTCCTTCCTTCCTTCCTTCCTTCCTTCCCTCCCTCCCTCCCTCCAATTCTGTCATTATCTTCCTTCCTCCTCTTTCAAACTCCTGGCAGCTTCTCCATTTACTTTGTTTATTGGAAATAAGTCATTGGGGAAGCCAACAGGAAATTGCAAGTCTAGCAGGCAGGTAAATGGCTGCTGCCAGGTAGGGAGAGAATGAAGAGGTCTGTGGGGTGCAGGTGAAAAATAGCACATTAGGTGCATGAGAAGTGTTACAACACTTGGGAAGAGTACCTGGAGATGCATATGCAGATTGGGTAGGGGGCACAGGTTAAGAAATATATGTGAGGGTTACAGAAATGCCGTGTAATTCAGGGATGGCCTGTGGGGGTGGCATGGGTTGGTAAGAGTGCCTGGGAGTGCAACACAACTTGTTCTGTAATAAAGTAGGTTCCACTATTATAATGCATCTCCACTCTCTAGGGTGTAACTGCACATGGAATAGGGTGTATACTTATGTTCATTGCAGAAAACATATTTTAGGATTGGAAAGGATAGAAACAGGAGCAACCAAAGTGGTGCTGTGGGGGTTGTAATCACGGGTAATCCCTGGCATCCAATTTGCATCTATCTAGATCCCATCAACAACATGAGGTGGTGAAATGCCTACTTTCTTTTTCCCTGAAATTAAAGGTGGACATGCAAGCAGACAGCTTCTGAGACAACCTTTTAACTCTTAACTCTTCTTCCCCCAAATGAAAATAAGATTGCCCCAATGGTTCACAGAAGGGTTTGGGCACCTAAAGTAATACCAAGTTTTACAATAAATTATCATATTTTTAAAGTAAATTGATCCAATTAGCTTTATTATAAAAGTACCTTGAAGATTCATTACGAATATAAACCATACACTCTTAACTTCACAAATTATACTTTTTCCATTTGTATCTAGAATCCTCTGACCTCATATCTTTGCAATATTTTTGCACAATAATGACATGCATATATACAGTTCATCCAGAAGAGCCAGGGATTGACAGAGCAGCTGTCTGGAGTGCTTTCCTGTCAATATGTCATTTAGCTTGTGCCACTGGGATGTTAGCTATCATATGCCACAGCATATATCACTGCAACTTTATCCAAACATGGTCAGTTCGACACAATGATACATTAGTATGTTTGGAACAGTTATTGCTAGGTACTTTATAGTACAATCCAAAACCAAGAATGCATCCATTAGCTGATATAAACTGGTTTAATGCACCTTAAGCTCCTGTCACACTGCACCAACAGATGGAAAGAGGATGTAAAACGGAGAAAAACACTTGCCATAAGAAAAACACTTGCCATCTGTTGGTTAACGCGATGCTTCCGTTTTGTACTCACTGCATACGTTTTGCTTCCTCTCTATCCGTCCAGCATCCGTCTATTGACGTTTCATCCGCCTCAGAGGGTTTTGAGCTGCTCAAAACTTTTGCGCGGAAAATGTACCAATTCGTCCATTCTGCATCCGCTAGCATCTGCTAGGCATCCGCTAGGCATCCGTTCTGCATCCGTTACACATCCGCTATATCCGTTAGGCATCCGCTACGCATCCGAGCAACTCGATCCGCTCCAGCGGTAAAACGGACGCAGGGAGGAAGCGGAACGGACGCGGAACGGATGCAGAACGGATGGAGAAGGATGAAAGCGGATGCAGCTCGCAAAGAAAGCATTTAAAATGGAAAAAACATCCGCAGAGGGGACCTATCTCGGATATTAAGGATGTCTAGAGGATGCCTTCAAGGGTGTGGAAAACCTATACTGCCTATAAAAAGGGGAGCAACTCATCTGGATCTCACTTTCAGACCAGCAGCCCAGCTGTGCAGATCTCTGCAGCCTTCATCTGACTCTGACTCTTCCACAGCATCCAGTCATGTCCACCATGGATCATAACAAAGTCCTTTTGGCAGCCACCATCGTTCTGCAACAGTGCGAAGCCATCTACAGGCTCTCTGAACTCTACTAAGGGAAGAAAAAGAGGCGGCCAAGAAGCGTCTGGGTCCAAAGATGGATTGGGAGAAGAGCAGAGTACGGACTGTACAACAAGCTGATGGTGGAGCTCAGGAACGAAGACACTCGTGCATTCCAAAACTTCATGAGGATGCCTCCAGCCATGTTTGACGAAGTTGTGCAGCGGCTGAGACCCAGGTTGACCAAGGCAAACACCAACTTCTGGCCCA
This sequence comes from Laticauda laticaudata, assembly GCA_004320025.1. Lineage (NCBI taxonomy): Eukaryota > Metazoa > Chordata > Lepidosauria > Squamata > Elapidae > Laticauda > Laticauda laticaudata. The sequence continues at coordinate 28,418 of BHFT01025958.1, forward strand.
GCCTGGAACCTGGGCTCAAGGTGGCACTCACTCTGCGCCACCTGGCCTCAGGGACCACCTACAGGAGCATGCAGTACGACTGGAAGGTGCTACACAACACCATCAGCATTGTGGTCAGAGAAGTGGTGCAGGCCATCATCGAAGAATATATGGAGGAGCTCCTCCAGTGCCCCACCACTGAAGAAGGATGGAAGAAAGTTGCAGAGCAGTGTATCAGAAGTGGAACTTCCCCCACACCGTTGGAGCCATAGATGGCAAGCATGTGGCCTGCAAAGCGCCAGCCAAGTCGGGGTCCACTTATTTCAACTACAAGGGCTTCTTCAGCATCATCCTCTTCGCCATGGTCGATGCTGACTACAAGTTCATGTACATCGATGCTTCAGGCAACGGCTCATCTTCAGATACCCAGGTATACAACGCCAGTCACCTCAAGAGAGCTGGAACGCAACCTCATCGTGGGCTTCCCAGATCCAGATCCCCTGCCCAATGACACACCAAGATGTGCCCTACTTCATCGTGGGGGGATGAAGCCTTCTCCCTCAGAACCTACCTCATGAAGCCCTACACCTCAGATGCCTCACCCGTGAAGAGAGGATCTTCAACTACAGGCTGTCCAGGGCAAGGCGGGTGGTGGAGAACGCCTTTGGCATCCTGGCCAACAGGTTCCAGGTACTTTTCACCACCATGCAGCATCGCCCACAGACCGTGAGGATCGTGGAAGCTTGCGGCATCCTGCACAATCTCATGCGTACCTGCTACCCAGTCTTGCAGAACAGGCTCGTGGACCTCCAACAAGGCAATGGGGACATGGAGCCTGGGGAATGGAGGCAAGGGCAAAACCTGATAGACACTGAGGATGTGCCAGGCCCCAACAGAGCCTCACGTGAAGGGAAGAAGCAGCGCAACCTCCTGAAACACTGGTGCAACTCCCCAGCTGGAGTGGTGGAGTGGCAAGACAGGATGATAGATGATTAATGGATGCTTCCTACAGCTGTCTCATCACACTGATGAGATTGGGCCATGTATGTTGGATGGTCCTACAATGAACAGGGCATTAATAAAGAGTTGTGTTTATGTTGACATGTGTGGATCAATGCTTACATTGTTATTGATAATGAAGGGCCATAGGTGTGGCACCTGGAGAGGTGGACCATACCGTCCCACTATGCTTGCACTGGAGGTTTATCTATCCACAACTATACCCATCCCAAAGGTATCGCTGCCCACCCCACTGCTATCCTTACCCATCCCACAAACATGCAAAGGCTTAAACCATTTCTAAAAGTTTCCACCAAGACTTTATTAAAAAAAAGAATGAGGCAAGTGTGTGAATCAAAGATAGACTTTATTAACAACAGCTATAAAAGAAAAATGACCCAAGTCAAGTGTCCAAATAAAGTCCACAGGTAGCCAGCCAGACAGTCTCTGGCCCTCCTCTTGGTCGCTCAGTCTCAGGGTGAAGGGTCCAGGTGCTGTGGAGGTGGCTGGTGCTGGAGTGCTTGTCATCAGCTCCTCCAGAAGCAAAGAGCACAGAAGCTCCAGCCCCAGAAGAGCAAAGTCCGTGCTACAGAACCCCAGCAGAAGCAGAGTAAGGGCCAGGGGTGGGATGGTGGCCCTGTCCCTCTTGCCAGGGCTGGCAGCAGATGGCTGAGGCTTTCTGTTCTTCCCCATGGTTGTGGGGTTGCTGGCTGGCAGGGAGGCTGGCAGGCACCAAGGCTGGCAGGCAGGCAGGCACCAAGGCTGGCAGGAAGGCTGGCAGGCAGGCAGGCACCAAGGCTGGCAGGAAGGCTGGCACCAAGGCTGGCAGGCAGGCAGGCACCAAGGCTGGCAGGAAGGCTGGCAGGCAGGCACCAAGGCTTGCAGGAAGGCTGGCACCAAGGCTGACAGGAAGGCAGGCACCAAGGCTGGCAGGAAGGCTGGCAGGCAGACTGGCTTGCAGGGAGGCTGGAAGGCAGGCTGGCAGCAAGGCTGGCAGCAAGGCTGGCAGGCAGGCAGACAGCAAGGCTGGCAGGGAGGCTGGCAGCAAGGCTGGCAGGGAGGCTGGCAGCAAGGCTTGCAGCAAGGCTTGCAGGCAGGCATGCAGGCAGGGCAGGCAAGGCAGTCAATATGTCCAGCAGCAGGTCTTTCCTCTGAATGGTGACCTGCTTCCGAGCTGCTTCCCTTTAAATCCGCGGGGCTTACGTAATGCATCCTCCCTGCATGCGCAATTAATGCTCTGCATCCGCTAGGCTTCCGCTGTGTATCCGCTTCATCTGCTGTGCATCCGCTCTGCATCCGCTGTATCCGTTCCACGTCCGTTTTGCTGCAGCCCCCCGGAAGCCTAGCGGATATGCCATCCGCTTCCATCCGCTAGGCTTCCGTTCCGCATCCGCTTCCATCCCGCGCGTGCGTTCCTTTCCGTGTTATCCACTCTGGTTATGCAAATTTTCGCCCCTTTTGAGAGTGGATAACAACTTGGAACATTTTTCTCGTCTGTTGTGTCCTTTTTACTAACTTTTTGCAACCGTTGGGCAGTGTGACAGGGCCTTTATTTTTAGAAAGGATATTTAATAAAGTACCTTCGGTAGAATTATTTTAAAGGTTATGTAAATTTTGTTCAAGCCAAGAACTTAGATTTACATTATCTTTTTAATGAATAGCTCCACATCTTCAGACAAATGATGACAAAGGAATGTAGCTATAGTTCATTGATATAGGTAAGCCAAGACTTTTCTGTGAAACCTTGAATGATCCACTTCCGGGCAAAACAGTAGACAATGCCAATATAGTAGACTTTCTATACTGAGTAGCCTTACTCAATGATATACAATGTGCCTGTATGCAAAAAAAATGTGTTCTATCAAGAGACAGCAAGAAGGGATTTTTTTAAGGACAGGATAGGACAATTAAAATTTAGACTGCTTATGCTTCAAATATTGAATAGGGAAATACATTTAATGCCAATAAATGACAACAGATAAAATAACCAGCAGTCAAGAAATAGTCATTGTAGTTTAGCACTTGGAACAGCAGCCATGAAGGCCTTGGAAAAGATAACTGAATGCCGAGATGTGTCTATACCTACAAAAGTTGTGCATCTACAATATTCCCTATGATATGCTTTGGAGGTCAAAGGTGGACCTTGAAGAAGCAGGATAGGAGGAATATTGATACTTTTGAACTTTGGTGTTGTGTCAGACTTCTGAGAATTCCACAGACAAACCAAAAACAAACAAACAAACAAAAAACACAAATGGATCATTGAAAAAATCAATCCAGAATTCACACTCAAGACACAAATGACTAGGTTTAAATTATCCTACTTCAGACCCATTACGGCAGCTCATTAAAGTAGGTTTAAATTATCCTACTTCAGACCCATTACGGCTGGAAAAAGCTTTAATGCCGGGAAAGATGGAAAGAAAGAGGAAAAAGAGCAGTGGATTGAAGTGAGTGGATTCAATTATAGTAGAAATGGGTGCAATGTTGGTAAATATGAAAAATTAAGTTAGGGACAGTTCTATCTAGGTAGAGAAGATCTATCCATGTAGTCACTAAAAATTGAAAACAATGATGGCACATAATCAATAGCAGGTAATGCACTCTTATCTGGAGCATGAATGAATTCATCTTTTGGAATACTCATGCATTCAAGGGGATACAACTTATATAAAATCCTTCATAACTTTTAAAGTACAGGTAATCCTTCCTTTACAGCAGCAGTCAGGATGAGAATTTCAGTGGCTAAGTGACACAATTGTAAAATGCAACCACATCACTTAGCAATCACAGTCCCTGCCATTTATACCATCACAATTCCTACATGGTGTATATTGAGAAATCTTAAAATATGGATGCGGTTTGCTTAAAGAGTGGTTGTGCAACTTGTTTAACGTGTGTGAAGACCGCATCTATGCATGACAATTGAAAAACATTCCCTATACAAAGAGAAAAGGTGCAAGAGTAAGTGCAAAAGCTACTAGTTCAGATGTTATTTGTACAGTGCAACAAGTGCAGGAGAATTAATTTATTAATTGCACACATGAAGAGGATTGCTAGAATTTTGTTTGAAAGGTATAAAGCAGGGGTGTCAAACTTGCATCATCATGGTGGCATCACGTGACATATCATGACTTTTTCCTTCACTAAACTGAGCATGGGCGGGGCCAATGCGTGACGCAGCTGGCCTGCGGTCCACAAGTTTGACAGCCCTGGTATAAGGTGTGCCAATAAGCACAATTTGGGAAGAACAATACAGATTTATGAGGGACAGGGGACATACAGATCATTTCTGAGAAATGTATAAATCTGAAAGAATATTCTGCTGTCATTTGTTGATTTAAGAAAATATATCAAAAAATGAATATGTGTGAAGTATGGACTTTTTGTGCAAATAAGGAGTTGAAAACTGGTTGCTAAATAAGGTAAGAATGGTTTATAATGAAACTAAAACATGAGAACAAATGGAACACTGAGAAAATGGTTCAGCATAATGAAGGAAGAAAGAGAAAATGTGTGATGTCATTTTGGTTGTTTAATATATTTATGACTACATCTAAAAGGAACATTTTGCTCAGGTTAGGGGTGCACTGATGTATGGATACTTAGTAGTATATAGATGATACATAGTATGTAAATGGGAATGCCTGAGAATGTCAATGATTTGCAGAAAATCTTAGACTGCATGATGAGATTGAGGAATCTTGATCTGAAAATTAACATATCAAAAACTAAGAAAAATAGAGTGGAAACTGTCAGTTATACATACTGTAAATGACCACAGACTAGATAGATCAGGGTGTCAAACTCACAGCATTATGTGACATATTGGGACTTTTTCCCCCTTCCCTAAACCAGTGTGGCCATGGCCAGCATGTGACGTATCCAGTCCGCGGGTCAGGAGTTTGACAGCCTTGAGATAGATAGATCTATGCAAATGCTGGTAGAAAGGTACAAGATAGTATGGGATCTACTGTAAAGAATAAATGTTGTTTGAAAGAATACAAATTGGCTATGTATAAGAGCATTCTTATGCCCACATTCTTATAAGGAAGTGAGAATTAATACATGAGTAAAAATAATGAAATTAAATGTCTTAGGAAAGTAATGTTTAAGATGTACTTATAGTAAAATAAAAAAAGAAATAGGGACATAAATTAATGAAGATGATATGTATATTAGAGTGAGGTAGCTAGTCAAATAAAGAAACAGAAAAATATGCAACAATAAACAAATGCAATATTAGACAAAAAGAATGATCCTGATGTGTGTCTATTCTATGCAATACCCTGCAATGATAATATGAATTAAAACTTAAAAAGAAATGAAGGAAGAGATTAAGAAACCCAAATAATAATTTAAAAATAACTCTCAAATTATGCTATATGACAAGAAAGATAAAAATAAAGATTCAGCAAAAAATATTCATATTAATTTGCTTGACAGAAGTCTATTCACTTTCATCCTCCATCCAAATTGGAGGAAAAAAATATGTCAAATATTATCCTTTTGGGAGGATTCAGCAAGATGTCACTTTAAAGGTCAATATGCAATCTGGACGCCCACCATACTGCTTCAAATTACCTTTAACAAGATACAGTACAGCATACTATATTGCTATATTATCTCACGGTTTTAAATAAACTATCAGAAAAAACTCAAATCCTGCAATGAAACCTGCAAAGACAAAACAAAAATAAAAACATCACATACAGACACAGATACTTACTAATTGCTCCTGTAAAGGTTGGCTGAGTAAGGTCCTTTGGCACCTTTCTGTAGATATCAAACCTGGAAAACATACCAAAAAAAATCCACAAATATTATAAAACAGGTGGAACATTTTATGATTCAGTGTTCACAATACTGCAAATATTTTTAAAAAATTACGTCTATGGCCAGTCAGGTCTGATGAGGAGGTTAGGAGAAAATGAGAATGGAGAGAGATGCTCTTTTTCCCCTCTGCTTCTCCACACTCATTCAATAAGCCCAGAAGAAAGACTGTGCTCATGAGTGAGTTAGTTCACAACTAAGGTGCAAGAAAAGCCACCAACAGCTGTCTACCAGCCTCTTATTCGTTTGGCCTCACTTCAGCTGACCTACAGTATTTCCATTGAGAGTTCTTTCAGGCAGATCAGGATGGACAATCTTTTTATTGGTTCAGTTCACTTCCATGTCTATCTAGAGCAAGAGAGTGTCGAAACTCAAGTCCGATGGGCCGAATCCAGCCTATTAAAACAATGGGGTGTAAATTTAGAAATAAAAAGTTGAGTATGAAGATTAAGCAATAAATATTTGCCAGTAATATCTGTTAGAAGAGATAGGAAAATGGTTATAGTAAAGAACTGTGGAAAGAAAGAAGGGAAGGGGAAAAATGCACCTTCAGCCTGTGTCAAATGCCCCTGTGGCCACACACACCCAGCCATACCCACCATGACCATGACCATCCCCAGTCACACACCATGACCACCCCTGCCCTCCAAGGTCAAACACAACCCTGATGTGGCCTTCAATGAAATTGAGTTTGACGCCCGTGATCTAGAGATTACTGAATAATGTCCACTGATGTGATAATATCACCATAATTTCAGAGGCATGGTTATTGACCGTTTGGGAACACAGGGCAGGGAGACTTGAGAGGAATTAAGGATAAAAAAGGAGCAATTTACTTCCAGAAAGGCCTACTTACTTATATTTCAAGTTAATTAACCTATTTATCTTAACTTGACTACATGTGTTCTGTACAATTCTATAAACAGTGTACAACTCAGACAATTCTTTCATAATTGACAACAATTGCTTAAAAAAATGAAAAACTAAAAATGTTAAAATAAGATTTATGCTTCTTCATCCCGCCAAAATATTGTGGTGCCTAAATTTAGCCATCAAACCCAAGCCATCGGTCCTGCGTGACAAGACATGCATATGACAAGAAGTATTTATGCCTAGCTGTCTATGCAAGGCCCATATGCAAGTGAGAGGTGAAAAGACAACTTGAGTTACAATATGTAGGACATGATCTTGATCTAACACAAAAAGATTCTGAAGATTATGCATCCTGCCTCGAGAATGCTGACGTAAAGCTGAAAAAAAAAAGACCGACTGCCTTTCAATGCTTATTAATTTCCCCAGAGAAAATATAACTTTCTGCATTGCTGACACATTTCTTTGCCAGGACATTTGGGGAAGTACTTATAGAAAGAGATATATACAAACCTGGAGTCACAACATGACAAATGCACATGAACAAAAGCCTTTAACATTTGATATGGTCAAAGCTATATACTGGATTTTGTACAGCCTGATTCATCTTTCCTCTCATTGAAAATTATATTCTTCCACAAAATGGCCCATTTATGGACCTGCAGATTCACTGGGAACATCTGGAAAGCACTGTTTACATTCTTTCCAGACAGACCACGGTAACAGCAACATATGATAAAGAGACTCATAGCAGTTTATGACATCATGGCCTCATAGGCAGAGGAAATAGCTGAACTTCTTGCTCACAGCCCATTAAAACCTCAACACTGGCGTCGTTTCACTAAAATGACAATAATGCCTTAGTAAACCTGGTGAGGAAGCCAAGAAGGAAAGAGGCGCTTTGGAGTGTAACTAAATAATTGGAAACAGGAAATAGCTCTAGGCTGAAAGCAGTAAAAATAACACCATACGGACACTATAAAAGGAAACATGTTTTTTGAGCAAGAGACAATCTATTGCAAAGTTTAAAAAATAGTGCCAATATTTCTGGATTAAGAAACAATGATTTAAAAAGAAAAATGATGTCTTCTTTGGCACACAAGTCTCTTCTTGCTACTTTTCACTTAAATAATCTCAGATTTTTATCTGCAGAATGTCACCAGGAAAAACACACAGTAGATATTTGCGGTGGGGAATGTATTAATTCTGATGACAGGCAGGCAGGCAGGCAGACGCTTCATTTATCTGTGGGTCAAAACTATTTACTTGAATAACATACGCAAGGAAACACTGCTAGCTAAACTAAATCTTCTATTGTTTTTCACTGGAAATCTGACCAGGATTTAAAGCACACATGTCAAACACAAGGCTCACAGCCCAGATCCAGCCTGCGTTGTGCTTAAATCTGGCCTGCGGGGCTGCCCTGGAAACAGTACAGTCTGACCGGTTGCTTTCTACAACTTGGTGGTGCTTATCTGTACTGAAACGTGGTTGGCCTTAGATCTGTGGGGCCACCTTGGAGCCAGCATGGGATTGCCCCCACACTACCCCTTGGGTGTGCGCACAGGAGGCAGTGAGCGTGGGCGGGGCTGGCATTCCTGGGGACTGTCTTGCCTCGCAGGCTGACCGCATTCTGAGTGCTTCCCTTTCATCCAGGACGCCAGCGCTTGCCACCTCCTGTGCAAGCGCCCAGGGGCCGAGGCAGCAGGGCGGCCCCTTGCTGGCTCCAGAGCATGTGGGTCAGATCTAAGGCTGACCACGTTCTGGCCCAGATAGCTGCCACAAACTGTAGATTACTGTTGTGCCCACACCAGTGCCCCTATGTCCTGCTTGCCAGCCTGGCATCACAGTCTGCAAGGCTTCCCTTTCACGAGGACCGCCCCTGCCCCTGCATGGGAAAGTCACAGCCATGATATCATAAATTCTATAATGTATACTCTGTAAAATGCTACATGGACAGTGATCTTGCCAGCCATTCCCAATTTTTAGCCCGTCTGTCTATCCATCCATCCATCCATCCATTTACAGTATTACAGTCAGAATTCCAGTTAAAACATAGAAAATAAAAGTTACAAATATAAGATTATAGAATTTATAATATAATGGCCGTGGCTTTCCCACGCAGGGGCAGGGGCAGTTCTGGTGAAAGGGAAACCTTGCGTACTGAGATGCCGGTTGGCAAACAAGGCATAGAGGCAATGGTGCGGGCATAGCGCTGATCTGCAACTAAACAATAATAGCTAAATTATCAATATAGCAAGCTTTACAAACAATTTTTAAAAATTGTAATTATTCAAGGAATCTCAATCCTATTGATTAGCTAACAATATCTGTACATAACATAAATCTCAGATCTACTATTAAATGCATTTCATCTCCAATCAGCTGCATCCCATACCAAAATGAGCATATTCAGTCCACCATTAGCAATTTCTAGTAAACATTTTTCATATTTCCTCAAATTTTGACGTTTCCACTAGGAATGCAAAAGATTTATTTTAGAACAAAATGGTATGAATGTACAATATGAAATTGGCCTACTGTAATATCTATTGCCTGTGACTTATACAAAGCAGTGTGTATTTGGACAAAATGTACTAAAATGCTGTGTTATGAATGATACTTTATATTATCACTAAGTGCTTTACAAAAAATAAGTATGAAGTAAGGTTAGCTGTATACAATATTATATATTGAGTAAAAACTGGATTAATAAATGAAAAGCTTTTTAAATAATTTGCAGGAAAAATTGACACAATAAAAGAAATGAAATCCAGGTACAGTATACTGATTTTGGCTAGATTTAAACAGAATGGGATAACTTTAGTTCATCAAGCTGGCTTATACAGGTAATCCTTGAGTTAGGACAATTTACCCCAAAATTTATGTTGCTAAGTAAAATATTTGTTAAGTGAGTTTGACCATTTTACTATTTTCCTTGCCATATTTGTTAAGCAAGGAGTTGTTAAATTAGTAACACTGTTGTTAAGTGAATCTGGTTTCCCCATTGACTTTGCTTGTCAGGACACAAAAGGTGATCAATACCTTCAATACCTTTGAGATCACATACCCTAACCCTAACCCTCACAAAGCCCAAATTAAATCTGCACTAATCTGCACTATTACTTAGTAATCTGCACTATACTGTACAAGTAAANATCTGCACTATTACTTAGTAATCTGCACTATACTGTACAAGTAAAGGAGGAAGCCTTATAAGCTATTGAGGCAAACAATCTTTTTCATCAAAATCAGACAAATATTGATGTTTTTCTAAAAAACAAAATCACATACTTCAAATAAGGCACTAATATTCATATTTCCATATAGTAAATTAATGTTGGCATCTGTTTCACATTAGTAGAAAATAGGTATTTTAGTGAAAATATTTATTCAGTATTTTTAAATAAAAATAAAAAAAGAGCAACACTTAAAAATCTGCGCTGGGGAAAATATTGTAGTTTGATAATTTTTGTGAATTCCTGAAACCTATACCCCCAAATTATAGTCAACAAATCTGTCAGCATACGACACAACCAGGTCATCAGACTGATGCACAAGATGGTAAGAAGGACAGTTGTTAGAACTAAAAGTGCTGATGGGACTGTGTGTTGGCTATCTAGACTAGGCAATCTGAACTCAACCCACTGCTTAATTGCTTTCTCAGGGTCATTTCTTCCTCCACATACAAGTGAATCATTCTGGTGAGTCATTGAAAAGGTTAATTCCTTTGCCATCTACACTCTGCAAGTTCCCAAATAAAATTGAGATGAGGCCATGGAGAAAGGCCCACAAGACTAATCTACGGTACAAAATGTACACTTATTTCCTGAACTAACAGAACACAATAGAATAACAGAGAGGTCTTCTAGTCCAACCCCTTGCTGCACCACTTCAGACAAATTTTGAGGAGCCTTCGTTCAGCTGCTGCAGAGTCCTCCTGAGGTCTTCTGGGAACGCAAATGCATACACAGAGAATACTTCTATTACAAAAGATTGATGTAATGTCGAGTTTTGATGAATTGCAGCTGTCTGTTGCATCAAGAAGCAAATCTGGGAAGGGGGGGTGTTCATTCTTCTAATTATTTACACAGACAAGTTATACTAACAAATATATGAGCCCAATCTCTGTCACACTCAAGGCACCAAAATGTTTTGCTGCATAGGAAATACTGTTTCAGCTACTAGTTATTTTCCTTCCAAGCCTTTTTCCAGCAAGTGCATGGTCCATTTTTTTCAGATCAACTAAGTATTGATCAATTGTTTGTAATGGGAATTGACCAACTAGCTTATCACCCAAGCCTGACGTTGTGAACTGAGAGACTTGAGTAATCCAAAGTCACCCAGCCAGTTTTCATATCCAAGACAGGGCTAGATCTCTTGGTTTCTAGCCTGGAGCCTTTACCACAGCACCAAACTGGCACTTTTTCAGCTACTAGATTAGTGATGGCTGACCTTTTCAGCACCAAGTACCCAAAGCATTTGCACCCCCAAAATGCAACGCACGCACACGTCCTGTGCATGTGCCCCTGCACATGTGCACATGACCCCATGCCACCACACATGAACATGTGACCCCCCCACATGCGCACCCCGCCCCCCCAAACATGCATGGCAGAGAGCCAAAGACCAGCTGGTTGGCAGGAGATGTGCTCTTGCATGTGCAGCAAAGTTGATCTGGGGCAACGGCTCGCGTGTCCAGAGAGAGGCCTCTGTGTGCCACCTCTGGCATGCATGCCATAGGTTCGCCATCACAGTACTAGATTAAAGACAGCAATTTGCTCAATGAAGGTGGACACTAGACAGGAATCTGGATCTGTAGAAGAAATGGTGCATCCAAAACCCCTTAAATAAATGCAACTTTGAAGAATTATGATATTTAGGTCATGCGTGAATGTGCATCTTAAACTAAGCAGGAACATCTTAAACTAAGCAGGATTTTCGCTGGGATCATTCAGCAATCACAGAGGGCAGCCACACAAGTCCAGGGAAAAAAAAGGATGTTATTGGTATAAGCTATTTCTGACAGGCACTAAATAAAACACATACACATCATCTTTTCTCATTGAAACCCAGACTCTTCTACAGGCCTAACAGTTTTATATTTTGCAAATATAAGCCTTGAACATGATGCTGTTTATGGCTGGCATGGGAGATTTAAAAAAGGAATATAATGGCTATGCACTATATTGTGTGTATGATGTTACCCCATAGTTACATAAATTGAATTTATGTTACTATGACAAGATTATTTCAAGCAAAGCATATTAAGCTTGAAAAACAAGTTTAACACACAACAAGCTAGCCTTCAGTTCCAAAAAGTAATTAGGACCCATCAAATGAAGACAATAGAAGATTGTCTTCAATGTGGCACTGGCATTGCTACTTCTGAAACTATCAGCAATGTCTGCTGTCTGCTTTCTGTTGGCCTGTCCCTTTCCTTGTTCTTCCCTCGTAGCAAGGCTATTTTCACTAGTTTTCTAGTGAAGTGAACTTAAAGTTAGTTGACTCAGTGTGCAAACACTTTGGGGGTTTCACAGTGTCATGAAAGGATGCCCCAAAAATAAAATAACCAAGAGCCTTTCAAAAAGATTCTCTAATCCTAAAGTAGGTATCTCCCTTCCTTTTCTTAAAAAATCATCTCTCTGGTTCTTATACTGATATTCTATTACAATTCACAATCCTTTAATTTTTTTAATTCCTTTATCTATCAGGCCTTACAGTATAAGTTAGCTTTTAAAAAATTGATTTAGACTTTCTTCATTGTCAATATCTTTAATTCTGAAAATAACAAATTAAAATGTGTCATTTTGCAGGAGAAAAACCAGGAGTTTTCATATTCAACTTTGCAGCCATTACTTTTTGCCTAACATAAACAAACATCCATTGATTGTCAATCTGAACAATAAATCGTCTCTGGAAAGCAGTATTTAGTGCATGGACAAACCCACATGGACTCTTCAGAAATAAAGGAAGTTCACCCTCTTTCTGTTAGAAATTGACCCTCACAGCCCTAACAGTGGTCATCTACTGATATATCAAGAGCACAAACTGTAAATGCTTTGAAACAGTAACTGTTTTACATGTTCTGTTTTAAAACATTGTAATTGAAAGCAGATTTTAAACCTAAACAAATTAAATTCACTCCTCAACCCTTCAATACTTTTGAGAATAAAGAATATTAATCATTCCTGAACATCAAGGCAGAGTGAAAAGCAAATTATTTAATAACCAATGTTCCAGCCCAGTTTTTCTTTGGATCAATGCTCTGAAACAATGACCAAGGAATGTTTTAACTTTGCTTATTTTAAAAGTAATGTTTGGTCAAAGGAACTCAATTCTAAACAGTCAGGGACAGCCAGAAACAATATCAGTAAGATCATCATGTACTCTTACTGATGAGGTGTCTTTAATTATCCAAGTTTAAAATAAAACAATCAAAAAAACTCCTTCACACTCTATTGTGTTTGCCTAATCTCTGTCGCCTTCAGCCCTTGTCAGAGGTTGACTATGATAAATCTATTCAACTTTCATAGTGTAAACAGACAAGCAGTAAAATCTGCTTCACCAAGCTGCTAATTACAATAGCCATCCACAAGAGCAGTGGTAGTCAATCTGGTCCCTACAACCCATTAGTGGGCCTTCCAGCTTTCATGGTGGGCGGTAGGGGTTTTGTCCCCTACTTTATAAATCCCCATTAATGTGGAACCAGTGGGCCGTTAGAGAAAACTTTACTACTAACAAGAGATACAAAAGTGGGCAATAGGTATAAAAAAGTTGACTATCCTTGTACTAGACCGTGTAGCGATCTGGATTCAACAGGCGAAGAATGAGTTGAAGAGTGCATGGAGACGTGTGGGCACCAGTCTTCAGCATCTTAAATCTTTTCTTGGGCTTGGAAGGCTACCTTCTGTAGCTGTTGTGTAATCCTGGCAAAAGACAAGTTTAAGAACTGCCCCTAAAGTGGGTCTTCCAACAATGCCCTCATTGCTGCTGTAACTGAATCTATCCCAACAATAAAATACCTTACACCAATTTTCTCTTTAATATTCAGAATAAATTTAATGATATTCTTCCAACGAAATTCCCATTCCTGCATACTTATTTCTACGGCCAATAAATCATGCAGCCTTTAAATCTGTTTGATTCCATATTTCATCAGTTGTTCATAATGAAGACCCAGTAGATGTTTTGATTAATGTGTTATTTTCAATTCCCATCAAATCTCTAAGTATTTTTATTTCTGCAACTTTTCTGCAGAGCATCTGGAAGTCCTACCTCTTCTATAGAGGTACCCAGGCTGAAAGGGTAATACAGTTCCCTCTGAAATCTATACTGAACAAGGAAGATAGAATCTTCTCGCTCTGATTTTTTTACAGAATGACTTTATTAAAATATTTTCTGAGTTCACTTGGAAATCAAAACAAACTATAAAAAGGGTGAAAAACAAAAAGGTATAATCAGTCTCTAGCAAAATCTGAAAATCAAAGAAGTCTGCAATTTCAGTTTAACCTTGATGCTAGAGTTTGATCCTTTTGATTAGGCAGCAAGCCCAGAAGAATAAAAAAATATATCCATAAAATTGGTTCTTTTCCCCTTTTCTGTCATACAATTACATCATCCCAGAGGAAAATATGTTCAAGTAATAGGAGAGGTTTTCAAAGAAACCAACCCATTTTTGGACTGAAAACTTTGTTTCATTGCAAATGAAACAATGAATAAATACAGCAAAAGTCAAGAAGTTCCTTGTTCTTTCATGGTTGTAAAAAAAGGGGGGGAGGGTATAAACTAATAGACAATCACCTCATCAGCATTCTACCCTTAATTGTCATTATCTGAAAATTTTTGTTGCCTTTATTTAATAACAAAATAGGGAAAAATTAACAGGAATTTTTTAAAAATGAAAACAAAACCTAGTTTTGAGGTTTACCACAGGTCAGTAAAACATTTGTTTTAATCCTGATTTCATTTTGGCAGGGCCTAAGTGGTAAATGGGTATCATATATACATTTACATATTTTTATTTATTTACATGCTACCTTTATTAATTTTACAAATAGCTCAAGGAGCAAACATATGCAACATACCTTCTTGATTCAATTTTCCCCACAACAACAACCCTGTAAGGTGGGTTGGGCCGAGAGCGAGTGACTGGCCCAAAGTCATCCAGCTGATTTTCATGATTAAAGCGGGACTTAAACTCAGTCTCCTGTTTTCTAGCCTGATGCCTTACCCACTAGACCAAACTGACTCTCTCATGTTACCTGAGAATCTTTCTGGCCTTTGTCTTCTGACAATGTGGAAAAGATATTCTCTAGAACAGGAGTGTCAAATTCAAGGTCTGGGGGCCAGATCTGGCCCACATAATGCTTAAATCTGGCCCGCAGGACCATCCAGGAAACAATGAAGGACCAGCCTGCAGTGCCTCTGCCAGTGAAAACAGAGCTCAGGAGGGCTGTGTGCGGCCCTCCAGAGCCCCATTTTCACTGGCAGAGGGTTGCAGGATGCCATTGCAGCCGAAAACGGAGCTTGGGAGCTCATTTTCACTGGCAGAGCATTGGGGCCTCCACTGGTGTTCCTGATATGAGTGACATTGGGCTGGCCATGCCCATCCCGGGCACGCCCACCCCGGGCCCCCAAACACAACCCTGATGCGGCTCACAATGAAATCGAGTTTGACACCCCTGCTATGGAAGATCCACTTCTGCCTGTGGAATGGATCCTTGCTCTCCTGGCTCCTTTGGATATCAGAAAGGAGGGCAGTTGTTAAAGCCTCATTGAAAGAGGCCCATGATCATTGCCCATGATCCTGAAGGAAATTGCGGTGCAACCTCCTCCTTAAGATGTCTTTTCTGAACTCAGAGGTATTAGATAACTACTATTCAATCTCCATTCTTTTATCTCTAGGGATTAGCTAGGGAGCATCCAACGAAATAGACTATATAGATCTTCCCATCAAGATTCAGGCCTGGGTATAGGAAAGAGATGGTACTTGTTTGGGATTGCTGCTGAGGGACTGGATGAGCTGGAGTCTTTTTAGACCCCTTAATTGTCTTCTGTATCATACAAGGATACAAGGGTATCCTACAGGAGTTGGAGACTGAAGGCATTTTCTGAGGTTATTATGCTCCTTCTTCAGATGACAGTTTCAGTCACTTGTGGGAAAGGAAAAGGAGCTGACCCAGTGGCTTCTCTCTTGTGGGAAGGATCAGTCCACTTCCCCCACTATCTAAGGACTACATAAACCAGTGGTTGAGGTCATCTGGCAGTCTGGAGTTTGGCATGATCAGTACAGTAAAAAAATACCCAAATTATATTCCCATCGGGCCACTCTAGTGATATTATTCATCTATTGTATGTATATGGCCACCCAATTTAGGCAATGTGATAAAGGTGGCCAAATAAATACTTTCTCAAGGAAACTGGGAGTCCTCTTGGATTCCCAACTCCTGCTCGAACTGCAGGCAGAAGTAGGGACCAAGGGCCCTTGACCCAGCTTCTGTTGGTGAACCAACTGCAATCCTACTAAGAGAAGAGGACCTTGCCACAGTAACTCATGCCCTCATCACCATCTCTTTGGACAATGTTAACATGCTCCACATGGGGCCGTCTTTAAAAGCCACTTGGAAATTCAGCCAGTAAGTGCATACAGCCAAGTAGTTCACTGGCTACAACAGTTTCCACATGCAATTTAAAGTATAAGACTATTGACTACTGAGAGTCCTTAGGGACTGAGGTAGGGTACAAATAAAAAAATAAAAAAATAAACAGGAACAGAGAAATAGATACGTACAGCATACAAAGTTTTCCAGATTCTTCAGTAAAATACTATATTTCATTGTAATTGTCTATACATAATTTATATCTGCAAGCAATTAATTCATAAGCTGCACTTCAAATCCACAGTAATAGGATTCATAAATCTTTGCTCTCTTAAAAGAATTCTGCCTGATATGCTACATATCATTGGAGGATCTAAATAAAAATATTAAAACACTAGTCTGTCAGCAATAAGAAAAGTCTCAACTTATAGTATATCGTGAATTCAAGAGAAACACAGATGTATTTCATAACAAAACACAAATAAGGTCAGTCTGTTTGGCCTACAGTTCTATTATTTCTTGAATTGCAAAAACAAGAGCAGAGGAAGAACAGACATTGGGCTTATGCTGTAAATAATATGTTCATATAGAATTGCTTGAAAGCAGCAAGCATTTTTACACTCAGACATTTTTACAAAAGTAACAGTTTACTGAATATAAAAGTGTAGATAGACAGAAAATATTCACATTTATTAATTGTTCACATAAGGAACTCTACTAATGGTTCATGCACCCTCTGGAGAGAGGGAGAAACTGTATCTCTTGATACTGCTATCAGCTCCATATAATCTCTAAAAATCAGTATACAACACTGGGAAACCATCTCCATGGTGTAAGAAATGGCACTGGGAGAACTCCTTGTTCTACTATAACAAATTATTTACTGGACTGCAGGAACACTTTTCTTTGTAAAATGGCAGCTTAATATTTTAACTAATAAGTTATCTCTTGTATCATACGGAATAGTGTTAACCAACTCAGATTTTCCTATTATTTGGGTTTTAAATAGAAGAGGAAGATTAATTACCCTGTGTGATCTTCAGTTTGAAGTGATTAAAAACTCAACTTACATACTATATATTTATATTGTATCAATATTTATTTTAAATCCAATAGAAGAGGCTAAATTTAAATCACTGTTCATATTCCAATATAAAAATGTAAACTGTTTTTAAAACCTTTTACCTCTGTTCCTTTTGAAAAGTGGTAATAACTATCCTTCCAGTTTCATCCAATAAAATTGGGCTAGTATAATAATGCCATTAGCTTTCATTCTTTAATTTTGTTTTGACTACTGGAAATGTTGCATGTTAATACAGGTAATTATCATTTAGCAACAGCCTCATTTAGCAACTGTTCTCTGTTATAATGTTGATGAAAAAGTAATGTTGACAACTGATCCTTGCATTTGTGACCTTTGCAAATCTGCAAAGCAAAAGAAGGTTGAAGTAAGCGCTCAGTTGTTTTTTCAATTAGCAACCACTTAGCTTAGCAACCAATTTTCAAATCCCAATTGTGGTTGCTAAACAAGGACTATCTCTAATAGATGGCTAAAATAAAATGTTTTATACAGTTTGACTTGTCTTTTACTGAAAAATTGATCAATCCAGCTATTTAAGCATCACTCTAATAATTCTGATATATTCATAAGTCAGTCCCAAAATATTTGATGTATCATTACAATCCCATTATGTATTTGACAAAGCAGATTAAGGTCTACCACAACAGTTCAGAAAGTTCAGAATTGTTGAAATAGTCTAATTGCTAACTGATGTGCTGCAAAAATGCCTTAAATAACATGTTAATTAACAATGCATCCTCTATATTTTGTCTATCTATCTTTATACTGCAGTATCTCTCTATGCCAGGGGTGTCAAACTCATTTTCATTGAGGGCCACATCGGGGTTTTGTTTGACCTTGGGGGGTCAGGTTAGATATGGCCAGCTCAATGTTACGTGAGTGTTGGGGTGGTGGCCAAAGTGCTCCACCAGTGAAAACGGACTCCCAAGCTTTATTTTCAGCTGTGACGGCCTTCTGCAACCCTCTGCCAGTGAAAACAGAGCTTGAGAGGGCTGTGCATGGTCCTTGCAAGCTCCGTTTTTGCTGGCAGAGGCATTGAGGGCCGGTCTTTAACTTTTCTCCTCCATGCTGCATCGAGAGCCCAGGATGGGTTGATTCCTTCCTATGACATCATAGCTGAGTCTGTCCTAAGATATAAAAGCCAGCCCCCAGGAGAGACCCCAGCTTTTGACTCAGCTCCTTTCAGTCAGTATGCTGGGTCTCTGAAGCGTTCTGCTTACGTAGCAATCACAGCATCTTCAGGACTTTTTTTCTCACTTCAAGCAGCTCCCAGGGATCTGGGCAGTCCTGCTTCTTCCAGGGAAGCCAGCCAGCCCTGCTCCTCTCTCCGGCAGTGGAGCCCAGCGCGGACAGGACTCTGTGGCAGCAAGCTGAGTAGCTGTCTTGCCAGAAACTCCCCATGCCTGCGAATTGGAGGGATATGTTAAAAACTCATCGACAAACTTCGATAGAAGCCTTAAGCCAGACTGTCATGTGGCTTGTTCGCTGCGTTTTTTTCCCCTTGCTGACGTTATGCTCGGGCTCTGGTATAGCTTAGCGCAGCGATTCGTTCGAGTCTGGAGCCTGTGTCTGTAGGTCAGCGGCCCTGTTTGGATCAAGACTTCCGAACCATGAGGTGAGCCAAGCCATTTGTAAGCTCCAGGGCCATTTTATACCCTAAGGACTGTAATAGAAAAAATTTCTAAACG
Source organism: Laticauda laticaudata (assembly GCA_004320025.1). Taxonomy (NCBI): domain Eukaryota; kingdom Metazoa; phylum Chordata; class Lepidosauria; order Squamata; family Elapidae; genus Laticauda; species Laticauda laticaudata. Next base: position 47,470 of record BHFT01025958.1, read on the forward strand.
GAGCTTCTTTCTGAATGCAAGAGCCTTTATTTTACAAATGGAGCTAAGATAGCTCTGCCAAGTTCCTCCCCCTCCGCCAGACCTGGAACAGTCTCTTAGCCCAATAAGAGAAAAAGACGGGACCAACGTCATACCCAATCAGTCCAGAGGAGTGACTGCTTAAAATCAAAACTAAAAGCTCTAGCCCTAAAGAAGGTCAACTTAGTGAACTGAGGACAGAGAAATGCAGACATGAGCTCCAGGAGAGCAGTTCAACCAGAACGTATTGGCACACAGAAGGGACGTTGAAATCTACCAGTGCACTGTTTCAAGGCTAGATACTTCGTTTGGTTCCAAACCCAAGCCCTCAGTCTGGAGGAGAAGTTATCTAGGAAGGCCGTTTCCATCTCGCATCCTGCGTCTCCTGAGCTCTTGCTGTCCAATCAGATCTCAGGATCTAAGCAGATCTGGCTTATTTCAGACCGCTTCTGTGCCCTGTGCTCTCCCCCTTCCTCTACGGCCTCAAACCTCCTCCTCAGTCTAGGACCATTCTTCACTCCCACAAAAGGGGCCCAGGGGCCGGGGGGGGCCCCCTCTTCTTTTGCTTTTCTGCCTCTACTTTGCGCATAGCCAAGGGATATATCTAAGATGTTCGTCTCGTTAGCCACTTAGACAAGGGATGGGCTGAAGGGCTTCAAGCAAATTCTTCAAACTCTGGAAGGGTTCAGGCCCTCTCTCCCCTTTCTCAATCGTATAAGTTCCTTGCCTCATCATCCTGATTTACACAGGCCCCTCAGGGGACTCAGGGGTCCATTTCTTCTCTACCAAGGAATGGGAGGAGGTTGATGAGAAGAAGCCTTCACCATGGCTGAACAAGTACTTCTTCTCATTCCAGGAGTGTGAAAGAGTGGGTGAGATTTTTGACCTAAAACCTTTCGAGGAAATGAGGATTCTCACCCAGAGCAGACATCCTCCGCATTGCCGTCTTCAAAACCCTACTCTCTTCAGACCTATTACTCAGCAAGGCCCTGCAGTCATGGCCAAGCTGTTGGCCCAGAGAAGTGGGCTCCTGAGCCACCAAGGAAATCCTCTAGCCCAAGGAGATTCGCTCTTCTCCAAGCTGATAGTGCATGCAGAGGTTTTGCCTTCTCACATTTTGCTCCTGGAAGCCATGGTTCAAGAGTAGTGCGGTTTCTTCTCTTCCGGCATTGGTCCTTACCCATCTCTCTAGATAAGTGGTTTCACAATGTCACGGCGCAGCTTGGACAATCGCTCGGGTGGTGCCTTCTGTTGACATTTCCGTTCTGGCCTTCATTTTCATCTTTCTGGCACTCTCATGGAAGCCAGAAGATATCCTGAAATCGGGATGATAAACGTTCCCAAGCAGACCCTCAGCGCAATCACCAGGCGCTACTTTGGGCTGTTCGGGCTTCACCAGGGCATCCATACCGGTTGGCTGGCCAACTTCCAGATAGATTGCCTGCTTCTGACCTCCGAATCTCACCAAAAGAAAACCTTAAAAAGATCAATTCGCCAGCGTTGGAATTCACTGCGGATGACCACAGTTTTCAACTTCCGCCAAATTTGCATCCCAAGGCCATGGCATCTTTCTATAAGCAGCAAGAAGGACTGTTTATGGCTCCGAAATTGGCAGCGGAGTCAGTGAAAATGGAAGCTGGCTTCAGTTTCTTCGCAGGCGATAAGCTTTTTGGAATGCTCTGGAAACCTATCTCATCGAAACCAGAGATAAACATAAAATTTTCTCTTCCTCTGGGAAAAAGAAACCAACTATCGTCCTACTCCTTATCGCCCCCTCCTACCTTCCGAGCTGAGGACCTCATTCTTGCTTTCCCCCACGCTCAAAGGCCATACTCCAACGCCAGACAAACAGGCCAGAAACATCTGGAGCAACAATCTTTGCTGTGTCAAACGGCCCTTTTGGGGGAAGGGGGTCATTCCTTCCTGTCACTCTAAGTTAATCCCTCGTTCTCCCCATTCCATCGGAGGTCGCCCTAGCTCTTCTTTGCCTCCAAATGGAGGAGTCAGTGATGGACACCTGGGTGCTCAGCACTATTAGGTCAGGTTAACAATTGGACTTCCTAATTCACCCCCCCCTCAATTTTTTGATTTTGTCCTGTCTCTCGGGCCAATTTCCAGGCAAGGCCCTCGATGAATCAGGCCAGTTCAGCACCTTCTTTTGAAAATCAGGGCTATTCAACCTATTCCCCCATCTCAACAGGGATGTGGACATTTACGTCTCGCCCTTTTCATCATTCCCAAACGAAGGGGGTGTGCGAGCCATTCCTTGAATCTAAAATTTCTCAACCAAATTGTAAAATACAAGTGATTTAAAATGCAGAGCTCTGCATTCTATTTTAGAGAGCGTCGCTGAGGGCGACCCCTCCTCTGTCCGTTGATCTCACTGAGGCTACCTCCCAATCCCAATTTGCCTCATTATCGCCAGTGTTTCTCCGTTTCTGATCTGTATATCAGAATACCCATTACCCAGTATCAGGCACTTCCCTTCGGCCTTCATCCGGCTCCAGGGCCTTCACAAAAGGTTTCTGGCAGCATTCTGGCATCTCTGCGTTCTATTCCAGTGAGGGAATCCAATTGCTACTTGATGACATTTTGATTCTTTCCTCTTCCACCTTGGCGCCCATCGGGATCTACAAATTACCCTGTCATGTCTTCAAGCCACAGATTTTCCTTAACACCAAAAAAGAGGCCAGCTCTCGTCACCATCAAATTCAATACTTGGGAGCAGAACATCCGATACATGTCCGTGCCAGGTTTTTCCGTCAGTCCCCCAGCTCATGGAAGAGCTTGCATGAAGATCATCAAGCCAGAAGTCCAACAACATCAAATTGTCCCCCGGTCGCTGCTGTGTGTTGTTCAAACTTCTGAGGAAGCTGGTTTCCTGTATTGGCATCGCCCCGTCGGGGCTCGGCCTCCACTCCCGACCCTCCAATGGTCTTCCTGCTTTCCTTACCAATGAGCAGGAACCCCAGCCACTCATCCATCAAGGTCCCACTCCTGCCACAAATCCAGAATCTCCTAATTGGTGGCAATTCCCCCATCTGTCTAGGGGGACTACTGCTTCAGGACCCAGACAGCTAGTGTAATAACACCGATTGCCAGCCTCCTGGTTGGGTTCCCATATGCAGGGCCCAGATAGCCCAGGGCGTTTTGGTCCAGATCGGAACGGACCCTTTCCCATTTAAAATTGCGCTAGAGCTTCAGAGCTATTTTTCTGGCTCTCAATCATTTTCATGGCAATCAGTGACCGCGCTCTCATGTTCTTAGTCCTACAGACAACCATGGCACAAGAGGCTCATGTCAACCAGCAAGGGAGGACAAGGTTTTACCCCAAAAAGCCCTCATGAGAGACCTCTACCGGGCTGAGGATTATGGGCCAGAGAAACAACCTGTTATGATCTCGGCGGACCACATCTCAGGGTCGACACTCCCAGACTAGACTGGCCCTCGCAAAGAAGAGGCCTAGTTGACCAGGCAGAAATGGTCCGTCCATCGCTAATTCAGGGGATCTTTCCTCCAGATTCAGAACACAGATGTGGTCTCTTCTCTACTCCTCAAAACGGCCAAGTCACCAGGATTCTTCACCAGGTTTCCTTGCCAGGAGTGGAGATGCGACCAATGCTCCTTGTGCAGATGGCCCAAGCGGTTCTCCTCTACGCCTTCCCCCGCTTCCCATAATTCTGGCAGTAAATTGCGGAAGATGTTGGAGGAACATGCGGGTCCGCCTCCTGGCCCCTATTGGCCAAGGAAGGGCCCTGCGTTTGCGGACATGGTCAACCTATCGGTGGCTTCTCCATGGAGGATCCCAGCCCATCTAATCTCCCTTCACCAGGCGGGCCCTGCTCCAACCCAGAGGCCCCAGTGTTCAAGCTCGACCGGTGTGACACTTGAGCCGGGCAGTGGCTAGAGGAGGCTGATCTTCCAGAGAGGTCATCCTCACTTATCCTGGCGTCTTCCACAAACCTTCTATAAGGGCGCATCTATATGCCACTGGAAGGCCTTTTTTCCTGTGTGCCTCAGGAGGTCTTGCTCCTGCTTCAGCCCATTGGCAAAAGTTCTCAGCTTTCCTTCAGCATGGGTGGGGAAAAAGGTTATGGCCCCCAACATCTTCTGCAGGCAGGTTACGGCCTTCTCCTCAGTCCTTTCAACGGGGGTTTGGCTTTCTTCCTTATCCCATCACACTCTTCCAGTCAGGAGTTTTTTGAAAAGGCGTCTTCCCAAACCTGCCACCTCTGGTGGTTCACAGAGTATCCTTCTTGGACCTTCATTTGGTCTTTAATGCCCTTACCCAAAGCCCCCCTTTTGAAACCCCCTTGAGGACCAGTGGTCTCTCTGTTTTCCTGACTCTGAAGGTAATGTTTCCTTGTTGCATCACTTCTGCCAGGCAGGGTTTCGAGGTTGCTGCTCTTTCCATCAGAACAGACCTTTGTTCCTTTCACCGATAATAGGGCTGTTCTTTGTCTGACTCCTCATTTATTCGTAAGGGTTAACAACCTGGTTTCACCAGGTCCCAGGGCATTGTTCTTGGCCTGAACTTCTTCCTCTTCCGACATCATGACTTAGACGGCAGTGGCACACGCTAGCGTAGAAGCTCTTAGAATATACATTTAAGCGCAACTTCCTCCTTCAGGAAGTCAAGGCCATTTTTGTTTCCTTTCCTTCTCCACTTGGGCACAGCCTCTTCTTCCTACTCTTATCAGGTGGGTCAGGTCTTGCCACTGAAGCAGGACTACAAAGCTGCGGCCCCTTCTGGTTCCCCGAGGTCTGACGGCGCACCTACAGAAAGCGCGGCACTTCTGCTGCCTGGCGACCCAAGCACCCTTGGAGGAGATCCTGTCGTGTGGCACATGACATCCCGTTTCTCCTTTCATCTAGACCACTACCATCTGCAGATGCTTTTGCACTCAGTGACCTCGCAGTCTCTTTCCAGCAGACGGTGTGCTTCCTGATGCAGTTGGTTCCACAGTCAGTGTGATTGAGCCAGACGAGGACCCACCCGTGGACATGCAAGCTTTGGTATGTCCCATCCTGGGCTCTCGATGCAGCATGGAGAAGAATGGGTGTTGGTAGAAGTTACCATGAACGCCCCTTCTATCTATGCTGCGAAAGAGCCCAGCCCCTCCCTTGATTCGTCCGTAGAGGGTAAGACATATTTCTGTATTTATTTTGGGCTTTCAGAGACATCTTTCAGTCTGTCAAGTATCTTTGCCAAAGCTGGGGTCTCTCGCGGTGGCTGGCTTTTATATCTTAATACAGACTCAGCTATGATGTCATAGGAAGGAGCCAACCCATCCTGGGCTCTCACAGCAGAGATAGAAAGGGCATTCACGGTAACTTCTACCAACACCCATTCCAGGGCACCCCCACGGGCCAGACCTAAGCACCCCGGGGGCTGGATCCGGCCCACGGGCCTTGAGTTTGACATCCCTGCTCTATGCATTCAGAACTGTTTTACAGTTGATCATAAAACAGAACAGAGGACAAAAGCAACACAGGATTAAAAAAATTAAGAGATTTCCCATCTATTAGACACTTAAAACTTAAGATTATTAAAAGCCAATGTGCTATTTTTCATGCAAGTGCCAATATTCTATTTGTATAATATACAAACCAGTAATTTCACTCACATCCTTTCCAATAATAACTTGATTTACAGGATGTTAGCAAAACATATCCTGGAAACAATGACATCATTTAGAAGTCCTGAAGGAAGAGTTTAACATTTGGATAATAAAATTACTGCCAGGCTCCAGCCTTGTTTATATTTAGCAGAAGTCAGGTTACTTTGGTTCATAGGATAGATATCGATAAAGGAAGAAGCAATGGGATACAGAGGATTCGATTGAAGAGATCACCAACATTCTTCTTGTAAAAAGCATGTAAAAACTTGGCACCCATTACAGAATCCACAAAATATTCATACTTTACTTTCACTTCCATAGAGTGACACAAAGAAAACTGCAGGATGTATAATTCTGGTGTTTTTAGGTATGAGCACATCACAGTATCTGAATATCTTCACCAAGGGCTTCACTGCTACTCTATCGACCAAATGCTAATTTGTAGTCTATTTCTTAATTGCTAGTTCCTTTATTGTTTTAGTTAATCTACCACTTCAATGTCTTCACTGCCAACTCTAAGATACTGGTCACTGTACCGATTGTTACTGGTTTGTTCTTATTTATATTTAATATTATTCTAGGTTGGTTCTCTCCTTGATTAGTTTCCATCCATTGCTTCTTGTTCTGACTTTAGAACAAGAAGCAATAGATGGAAACTAATCAAGGAGAGAACCAACCCAAGGAGAAATTTCTTGACAGTTAGAACCAGTGGTAGGCTGCTGCATGGTCGCACGGGTTCAGGCGAACCCGCAGTTGTGATCACTGGCTAGGCCTGCCCACAACCAGAGAACCAGTAAGTAACATAAGCATCCCACCTCTGGTTAGAACAATTAATCAGTGGAACAACTTGCTTTCAGAAGTTGTGGGTGCTCAAACATTGGAGGTCTTAAAAAGAGATTGGACAACCATTTGTCTGAAATAGTATTGGGTTTCCTGCTTGAGCAAGGGATTGGATTAGAAGACTTCCAAGGTACCTTCCAACTCTTATTATTCTGTTATTCTATTCTGTTATGCTATTAATATTAGTCCATGTTTTTCACCACGATGCTTGACCATTCAAGCTGTGGTTTCATATTCTGCATACAAGTTTCACCTGAAGACACCGAGATGTTCTGGGATTCCCATTTTTCCCCCCAAAAGGTCACAAAGTTGAAATAATCAAAGGTCTTTCTATAATCAATGAAACACAAAATGACTTCTTTTTGATATTCTTCAATTTTCTTAATTAACCAGTCTGCCTTAGCAATGATTTCTTGTTCTTCGTTTTTTTTATAAAGCTAGCCTGAATATCTGGCATATCTCCACATTCCATGTGGAGTTTTAATCCACATTGGATGATCCCAAACATCACTTTACTAGCATGTGAAATTTAACAATATTTTATAATAGTTTACACACCCTTTTAAGTCTCCTTTCTTTGACATTGGTATTATTCTGACTTCTTCAAATGTGATATTCTCTGGGTATGCTGGCATTGTTTGATTGGATACTTGACGCTTAAACACTTTTGCTTCTTTCAACACCCATCATTCCCTCCACCCTCTTACTATCCATTATTATGCCAGTATTTATATATCTTAATATTTCTCTTTATAGAAAATTTTATAGAACATCTTTCCTCCTCATTTTTAGTAATGTTTCTCTTAAAGCATTACTTTTCATTAATGGCACTTTTCAATCAGCATCCAATTAAGTATCTTTTTCAAAACAAATTTTTTACTCTAATTTCATATTTCTGTAGCACTCTGTAACATAATTCTTTTCACACTGTTCCAAGCAGCTTCCACTTTTCAGTTATTCTAGAGATAAATCTATCTTAAATCATTTTTCCCCCGGGATTTGTAACTTCTCTTTCTTCCTTTCTTCTTTGATTTTCCTTTCTTCCATGTACATTTTTATTCCAAAATGACAGTACCAAAGAATGTTCTATCCCACATTTAGAGCTCTCATTACTCTCATATCCTTTACTAATTTTCTCAATCTTTCAGTATGAACAATATTCATTATATATTTGAGTTATTTCTTTTTTGGGTCTACATAGGAAAGGACATGCTTAATTAGAATATTCAAAGCAAACAAGATTTTTTTCTCAGCAGATAGTCGATGACCATTTTCATAGGGCTCTGAATGGCTGTATCATATTCATGGACTTTTTTATCCTGTTCTCACATCCATTTCCCCTGATAATTTTGTCCCAAACTCACTTATTTCTCAATTAAGTTCACTGGAACATAACATGGAGCTGTCACCACACATGGATTTTGACTTTCACATGCATCTACAATTCATATTTTCTGACATCCATTTAAGTCCATTGATACACTTAATAATTTAATTTTCCTACATGCATTCAATGTTGATTCTATGACTCTACTCTCCTGGGGTTTCAAAAAGCCCTTAAAAACTGGTGTTGTTACCAGGCCTGGGGTTAATGAGTTTATTGAGGTACGTGTGAGACTCCTTATCATATCTGTATGGTTTGAGATACATTTTTGATTGTAGAGACTAGGCTCCCTGCATATGTGTCAGTTTTGTTTCCGGATTATATAAACTTTGTAGAGTCTAACAGAGATAACTATAACAGATTTAATACATTCAATTAATCAAATCATCTTCATTAATATCTATTTCCCCTTAGTTTCAGAGATATACAATGTTCAGTACCAGCAATTTCTGATCCTGACTTGACAGATAAGATAGTTATTTGCTGTGCCATTTGGCATTATTCCCACTTGCCCTCAATACACTGCTCTGCATCTTAAATCCTTTTAAAGCACAATGAGGTAAAGACTATATCTGTACTATTAATTTTTGTTGTAGATTTAAGGACATCCAGGATTTGTGCATTCTTTGTCTTGTGGAAAATAGGACTGCGTTGGGGGGGGGGAAACAAGAATATTAAAAATTCACATTTTTTTTTTACTTTTTACTGATTTTAAAAAGTTAGTTTTAAAAGAAAGGCAGAGATGCTAATTCTTATTGGATAACAAAAAGGATGAGTGCATTGCTTCCAAATAATCCACATGAAAAAGCACATTTTTCATTATATTGCAAAAAGTTATACTAATTAGTGATGGTAGATTTTTTTTTCCTTCCTAAGATTGTGGTTTATAATTGCTTTTCTTTTATTGCTGAAAACAACATTCAAGTGTAGGTGAGAATATAGATTAACTTACCTGCAGGACATGGACTGGTTTTAGATTAAGCAGTTATACCCTTGGAATGACTAATGTTGAATTTGTTACTGCTGTTGGAAGTTTTCAAACAGTACATTGAAAATATTTCATATTGAACAGTTCATGAAAAGAATGTAGCACAAATGTAATAGTCTATCCATCAGTAGGAATTTCCATAATTTTACATAATAGCTCACTATAAAACAGAAATCTGTCAGCAATATTCCAGATGTTGTCACTGGCTTCTTCAGGTATGCTTTGACAACATTGTCTAAAGTTCTGAAAAATCACTTGCTGAGTGGGCTGGCAAACTACATATAACACTATTTTTTATATTCCGAGATAACATAGTACTCTTACCACATACGTTATTACAGTTAGCCTTAATTTAATGGCCTAACTTGGAAGACGGGACATCCTTTTCTTTTTTCATAAAATCTGTTAAATGGGTAATTCCATGTCAAGTGATCTGATTTCAGAAAAGTGCCCGCTCCTGGCTGGTATTGCATGGTTATCGGGCATGCCCCCTATGCTGTTGAGGTTGCTAGTTCAAGTGCCTGAACTGTAGTGACAATATCACCATGGACCAATGCAATATAATAGAAGTAATGATGTCTATATAAAACAAACACGACAAAAAAAATAATAGAATCCATGTGACATTGCCATAGCAATGTCCTCAACGGTGTTCCTATTTTTAGGGCTATATATGCCAGCAATGAGAAACCAACCCTACTTTTTTAGGGGAGTTGAAACATGCTCTTTCTAATGAGAATGATTTAACAGTTTCCAAAAGGTCTTTTTTTGTCAAAGCGAGCTGAAAATGCCCTATTTTTGACATTTTTACAAAAAATATCAACTTTATACTCAATTTGTACACTATTGGAAAGCAGTAGGAGAATGAAATTTTATATTCAAAAATATAAAATTTTTGAAATAAATATTTAAAATTTATTAATAAATATTTATTAAATATTTAATATTTCTAAAATATGTGTTGCTAAGCTATTACATGCAAAGTTTCAAGTTTATCATACCTTTCCTTGCAGAGATTAAATCACTCATGAGAATGTTTTTATTATTTTGTTTAATACAGCACAAAAAGTTGTACAAGATGGCAAAGTTTTGTTTCTCTCAACAAAATATTGCCGGAGAGATTATGTCTCAAAGTTGCTGAAACCTCAGAGTCATACTGTAGAAAGCTGCGGTAGAGGGTCAAAAAATGACTATATCTCTGCAAGTATTGTATTGGCAAACACTTCACCAATGTTCATTGGAGACATGTGTGCATGTTCACACAAAGTTTCATCAAAATACATGATGGTCGAGTAGGGATCCCCAGACCACTTGACATGAAATGACCCAAATACAAAAACATGTTATCAAATTATATTACACTATTTGCATATGACACTATTATGCAAATTACATATACCAGGGCAAATATTTGGTCTATGGCAAGTAAAGCCATAGACCAAATCAAAGTCCACTAAATCAAGGCTTCACTATACTCATTATACCAGTGAGTTTAGATGAAACTATACATTTTCTTGTTTGTCATTTGAGTTCCTCAAGAAAGAGGTAATTCTAATAACAGTGATGAATTATAAAGCAAAATTGGAGGTTTGGAACTAAATTAAATCTATAAAAATGGTACAAAAATTAAATTAAAAATAAATCTATAGGAAGCTGTATCAGCAATCTTTGAAAGTACAGTATTACTTTCACATTAACACTGTCTATTTAAACAGCATAAGAATTTTGTGGCTTATCATTATCTTTTTCAATCGGGGCAAAATTTCAGAACTCTAAAAGATATACCATTTCCTTCTCAACCAACTCTGCATAAATATTTATACTGAAGATGATAAGATCTGTTAGGCCCTTAAGGCATGTAATGTACTTTGACAGCTTCACAAGTAAGTTGTACCACTTGGATTCAAAGATTCAAATATTTAGTACCATATTTCTCTGCTAAATTACAAGTGCATCAACTGCCATTGTCATATGCTTTCATTATTTGTCTTGTAGCATGTTGCCTCACTTCATTTTATTTCAGGAGGCACAAATTATTTAAGAAAACCTTCTGATTTCCTTTACCCACACACCCAGGAAAGAGCAACACACAATTATATAATAATAGGTTTAGAACTATGTCCAAATTCTACACACCTTTTATGCCACCATTCTCTGTCTGCCACACCCTCCCTCTTTCAAACTTGCTATTTCTGAGTTTTGTTATGTCATACCTTACAATACTACAGACTCACCTATTATTACATAATAAAAGCAAATTTCTTTCTAGAAGGGCAATTTCAGATGCCCCCCCTTTCAAAATGAAATGAACCTACAGTAAATGAAAGGACATACTCTGGGAAATACACTATCATAATAGGACAACTGAGGCTTCAGGTCTGATTGTGGAACTTTTTGACTCATAGAGAGAAGCAATCAGAAGCTGCTCTCCAAAAACAGATTATTAGAACATTTGGGAACCTCAGTGATTCAGTTCATTTTCCTACAATAAACAGAATATTTCAGATTTCTACCACCTACTAGGAAAGAAATTGTTATTTACTGTAATAAGCTGTATATATTGGCAATACAATAATATTTGCAATTGATTTCTCTGAGAATATTTTATGATTGTATCATTGATCAAATTGTAACAATAATTTGGCCACAGTAAGACAATTTTTTAAAAAAAGCATAAGAATCACAGCACAATAAAAAAGAGTGTGATAAAAATCAAATAATAATAATGGTAAGACAAAAAAAATGGGGGAGGTAGGAATGAAGGACATAGAAGCAGAAGAAAATGAAAAATAGCAGTAAAAGAAAATTGGGGGGGGGGAGTGTTAATCTAATTCTTAAATGAAATTAAATGACCTAAAATGGACACCTAACATAAAAGATGTCATCAAAAAAGCACAACAAAAGTTGTTCTTTCTACGTCAACTCAGAAAGCTCAAACTGGATCAGGAGCTGCTGATCCAGTTCTACAGAGGAATTATTGAGTCAGTCATCTGCACCTCTATAACTGTATGATTTGGCTCTGCAACCCAACAAGACAGACAGAGACTTCAGAGGATCATTAGGTATGCTGAAAAAACAATTACTACCCATCTGCCTTCGATCGAGGACCTGTATACTGCACGAGACAAAAAGAGGGCTGTGAAAATATTTACAGACCCTGCACATCCCAGACATAAGCAATCAATCATACTAGGAAACAGTCAATATAAATCGTAAGGATACAAGTGACAAAGTTACAGTCCTACAATCACAAGTGGGAGGGGATGGGTGATAAGGAGTGATGAGAAGATTAACAGTAACAGTAGTGCAGACTTCGTAATAGTTGAACAGGGTTGAGGGAATTATTTGTTTCGCAGAGGGATGGTTTCAGGGGGGAAAAACTGTCCTTGTGTCCAGTTGTTCTGGTGTGCAGTGCTCTATAGCGTCGTTTTGTACCCTATGACTAGCATTAAGTGTCCTTAACCTTATGATTCTCAGCTCCTGATGAATGCATCTTTTCTTTTTTGTATACTGAGAGTATTTACACCAAGACAAATTCCTTGTATGTCCAATCACACGAGCAATAAAGTATTCTATTCTATTTTATTAACCAGTGCACCATATCAGGTCTCCAATTTATTCATCAGGGCTTAAGCATGGCATGCAAATGTATCCTCTTATGTCTTGGAGTTATGCGGCTTTTTCCTCGTTCAGCTTTCCTTTCCAACCCATACCTGTACCTTTCTAGATACAAGCTTATACAGATTTACCCCATTAAAATGATTCCTGGCCAGAAATGCATAGAAATAATAAGACACTTGATCATCAATATAACACATCCTTCAACACCCTAAATACAGGTAGTCCTCAATGTACAACAACAATTGAGCCCAAAATTTATCCTGCTAAATGAGAAAGTTGTTCAGTGAGTTTTGGCCCATTTTATGACTTTTGTTAAGTGACTCACTGCAATTGTTAAATTAATTTAATTGCCAGATTAATTAAGAGAATCTGGCTTCCCCATTGACTTTGCTTGTCGGAAGGTCGCAAAAGGAGAATCATATGGCTCCGGGACACTGGCATCGTTATAAACGTGAAACAGCTGTCAAGCATCCACGGGGATGCTGCAGTGGCCATAAATGGTCAAAAGTGGTCCTCAATCGGTTTTTTTTTCAGTGCCGCCGTGAACTTCGAATGGGCACGAAGCCAACTGATGTAACTCAGGGCCTACCTGTCGCCAAAACTTTGAGTAAAATTCAAGAGACTCAGAAACCGATGGGCCATTTCTAATACTTCTCATCATGCCCAGGTTGGCAACCGCGTTGGAAATCGCAGGTTTCTTCCCTCAAGCCGGATGCACACCTGAACCCGCGTGCTGCTTCCTCCCACTTCCTCGCCACATTTGCGGGTGGAAGGGAAGCCACGGGGGCCAAAGTCCGGCTCGCTCCCCACCCCCGCGACGTGCCTCTTTTCTTCCCGCTCGGACCTCCTCACCCCAACCCATCGGTCGGCGAGGCTCGCTCCCAGCCCCTTCCTCTCACGTCCTCTCTGCGCAGAGAAGCACGTTTCAGGCCGGGCGTCGGCGCTCCCGCCGCCGGGAAAGGTCACCGTTCTTGATCCCAGCCCCGACGGGGCGTGAGGAGAGGAGAGGCTCCTCACGGACGCTGCCTGGGCGCCGTGCATTCGTCCGGCTCTCGCTCCCCCGCACCCCTCTTCCGGGGGTCGCCGCCGCACTCACCTCCTGAAATCAAAGGGCATGTTTGTTGGTGGCAGACGCGACGCAACGTCCCCGCCCCCCGCCCCCCTTTCTGCCCCAAATCGTGCCGGCTCCCAGGGCAGGAAGTGACGGGCCCAGCTCGGCCAAGCCGGAGGAGGATGCGCTGCACAAACTCATTGGACGGCGGAGGACCCGCGCGCCGCGACGCTTCCGCCGCCGCCGCCGCCGCCGCCGCGTCAAAGGAGACGGGAGAGGGGCGCGATTGGAAGCGGGAGGGGACGGCGCATGGCGGGCGGAGGCGCTCGGGGGGCACTGGGACGTTGGAAGGGTTTGCGGGCCCTGAAATTTGAAAAAGAGACTTTTAAAGAATATAACTGAAAAGATAATGGTGCCGGGGGCGGGGAGGGAGGGGATGGCTTGCGCTTCGATAAACTTTCGGCGTGGTGAGAGGATACAGGCGACTTCTCATCTCGAGATGGTGTTTTCCGTTAAGTCGGTTCTCCGGGCCAGTTCTGACATCGACGTAGGCCGAGACGAACGGAGTGGGAAGGGACCTTAGAGGTCATCTCGTCCAGCCGCCTGCTTGAGCAGGAGAGTCTGTGCCAAATATTCGCCTCGACTCACAGCCTCCTGATTGTGAGGCCAGAGCTCTACCTCTCCCACATCTTCCAATCTTACACTGTTTTATGTGAGTTCGTTAATGCTCTGGCTGGTGTCATGTGCAGAAAACAGAAAATAAACCTGAAAATAAACTTAGATGATATGGCTGTGGGAGCCTCTCATTTTCCCTCACCCTCTGTGTTTGTGCGTGTGCGCGCTTGGGCATTAATATTGATATAACTCCTATTAAATCAGTAGTTTCTGACAAAGGAGAATATTTGTAGTTCAGGGTTGAAATGAGGGGTCCCTGGTGCTCTCTGATCTTGTTTTCTTGCAAGCATTTCATTACTCAAACTTGGTAACATCATCGGTGCTCATGAGCATTGATGATGTTGCCTAGTTTGCTTAATGGAACATCTATAAGAAAACAAGCACAGAGAACACCAGGAACCCCTCAGTAGTTTCTTTTGCTTGTGCATAAGCTTCATGTGGACATTTGAAATAACACTAGACTAGAGCATCTACTGTTTACCTGGCTTTTCACATGAATATGGAAGTGCACACTGAGAAAATGGTGGCAAACAATATCTGTTTATCTTTCTCAAGAGTGCAGCTTTAGGCTTAGTTGCATAGACATCCAACCGTCTGCTATATCTGCAAGATCCCTTAAGCTAGTTCCAAGTATCTATAATTTTATTCAACCACATTTTTGGGCTTTGCACAACATACTCAGCCACAAGGTAGCTAACTACATTTTAGTTCTTCACATTCAGATTTAGTTTATGGTTTAGCATGGTGTGTGTGCCTTGAAAATTGCTTAGCATAGGCTTCTGTAGGATAGCATATTTTTATTGTCTGCCTGTCTGCCTGCCTACCTATCTTATTTTGTCTGTCTGTCTGTCTGTCTGTCTATCTATCTATCTATCTATCTATCTATCTATCTATCTATCTATCTATCTCTTGTCAACAACATCTTCAAAGGAATAACTTTCATAAGGGAAAAAGAAAACAGCATTGCTACCCTTCCTGGATAGCCTCATCAGCAGAGGCAGTGATGGCAAATTAAAAACAAAAGTCTTACCAAGTGCTCGCTACTAAAGTAATGACCCAACCACAAGAGAAGCTGTGTAACAAACCTATTTAGATGTGCACAAACACATTGCAGCAACCCTGAACATGAAAAAAAAGGAAACAGATCATCAATACAACATCATCCAACAAATGGATACCCACAGACTTCATCAAAAAGTGCCATAGCACTCAACCCGATATAGCACAACCAACACAACACAGGCAAAAGGATAATATCATACATAAAAAACTATTTATTTTGTCAAGCATGCATTTGATAATATAAATATAAACATGATTATTAATACATGAAATAGATACGAATAAAAGGGAACATTAAGACAGGATCAGTAGGCAGGTTGATGTGCTTATGCATGCCCCTTATAGATCTTTTAGGAATGGGGTGAGGTCAACAGTAGACAGACTGAGGTATGGGGTTAGTAGAAGAAACTACAGAGTCTGGTAGAGTATTCCAGACAATGACCACTCTGTTGCAGAAGTCGTATTTCCTGCAATCAAGTTTTGTGTAGTTTACCCTGAGTTTGTATCTATTGTGTGCTCGTGTATTGTTGAGGTTGAAGCTGAAGTAGTCACTGACGGGTAGCACATTGTAATGGGTAATTTTATGTACTACGCTTAGGTCAGACCGAAGGCGGCCTAGCTCTAAGTTATCTAAGCCTAAAATTTCAAGTCTGGAGGCATATGGTATTCTGTTGTGAGTAGAGGAGTGGAGGAATCATCTCATGAAATATTTCTGGACTCTCTTGATTATATTAATGTCCAATATGCAGTGCAGATTCCAGACAGATGAGCTGCATTCAAGAACTGGTCTAGCAAATGTTTTGTATGCTTTAGTACAATATTACCAGAGAAAAAGCTTCGCAGGACTAAGTTAACAATTCTTAATGCCTTTTTGACAATGTTACAATTCTCAATGCCTTTTTGGCAATGTTACAGTGGGCTTTAGCACTTAGATCATCAGAGATGAGAACTCCAAGATCCTTGATCATCTACAAGGTCTTGTCCATCCAGCTTTATTTTCTGATTTTTATTTTCTGATTTTTATTGCCAATATGTAAGACAAAGCATGTGTTTATTGAGATTTGAAGTTGCCATCCCCAAAACCACCAAATCCCTAAAACCACCAACAGATTACCACATGACATCATTGTAGCACACAAATCAACTACAACTCTCCAAAACACATACCAAAAAACCCAGCACTGCTAGAAAAAAAGAGTCATTCACAGCATAAGGAGTGTAACACCCATTATGTAGGAGAAACAGACAGAAGACTTGTGACCAGCATCCACAAACACCAACTAGCAATCAGGAGACATGAGAACTTCTTAATTTAGCAACACGTAGAGTTAACAGTTAAGTTAACAGACTTAACCATAATTTCAATTGGAAAACTGAGCATCCTAGACCATGCCAAGTCCCAAAAAAATGTTAGAGAATTCATGGAAGTCTGGCAGTCAGACAAGTAGGCCATCAACATGCACATAGAGATAAATAACATCTACCTACCAATCAAAAAAGACACTCAAAAAACCAAAAAGGAAACAAAAAGACCAAGACACATTCTCACCAGCAATCAGCTGATGAGCAGACATTAACACCAAAATTAATACTAGACTAACAGTCAAAGTAAATTATGCCCCAATCAGGGAACTACCAACTCAGACAAACAAGGCATAAACAACAGTCTAATCAAGGAATGACCAACTTCATTCACACCAATACTGAAAGGGCAATTCACTAATATATAAGAGCAATTTCACTCTCTTCTAGCACTGATGATGTTACCTAGTTTGCTAATAAAACATCTGCAAGGAAACAACCAAACTCAGAGAGCATAAAGGGCCCATAGACTGACAAACATATCTAAGACTCCTTCTTGTTTTCCACACAACAATAATCCTATGAGGAGCTGGACTGAAAGAAAACGACTGGCCCAAACTCACCCAGCAATATAAAATATTTTCCTGTGGCTCAATTAGGAATATTAAGCAACACATTTAAAATGTATGCATTGTACATCATATTATGATTCTATTCTTTATTTGTCCAACTACAAACCATCAATAATTAAAATTACAAAAATATTCTGGGAATAGTAACTACATAAATTATTCATTATATTTAACAGATGAGAGTTATTTTTTGTTGTAGTGTATTTCGTTACATAGCAACCACCAGTATACTTAATATTTGTCAGTGTACTGCCTGCATTTCCTAATTATTGGGATGTGGCAAGAGTGAAAGCAGAAGCTACAAGAGATTACTTTGTTAAACAAGTAAATTGAAATGGGAGTAAGGATGACCACATGCAAAATTGGGAAGTACAGTGCCATTTTATGCCAAGCAGGGGAAGTACACAGATTTTTGATCTTAAGCAGGTCATTCAATGTGAGAAAAAAGTGTACATTAGGGGTCATGCATAAGTGCACCAATGTGCTTACCGTCCCTGTCCTATTGTTTCTTTGTTATTTTTCTCATATGTATCCAGTTCATGTATTCATAACTATGTTTATACTTATACCTATTATCTTGTAAGCAATTGACAAATCAAATCAAATAAATAAATAAAGTAAAATAAATAAAACATTTGTTTGTTTAGAGAACGTGTATGATAAAGTGAATACATCTGAATTATGGAATGAACATGGAGTTGAAAACTGGTTGCTGAATGCAGTGAAAGTGGTATAATAAGTGAGGAAATAATGAAATAGAATGCTTATTTATTTGTTTATTGAATGTATATGGCTACCATTCAGTATCACAAACTAAAAATTACCAAATTCAACCATTATAACCAATTGAAAACTACAATTAAAATCTACAAAAAGACAGAGAGTGCAATCTAAACTGATATACAACCATTTAGGAAATGACTCAATATTGAGCAGGAAGTAAAGCAACAATGTGTGAAGTCCCTTTGACTATTTAATATGTTTCTGGTTAAATTATCTAAGAAATTATTGTGATGATAGATATGTGATTGTAGATAAAATGTATGTGCACTTATGTGTGCAGATGATACCACAGTTGTTAGCTGGGTACTCAAATGATTTGCAGCAAATGTGAGATAGACTGTTTGATAGATTGATCAGATTCATATTCCTCAATGTATCAAAGACCAAGGTGACTCTGTTTGATAGGGAAATGGAGTGTTATAGATTAAAACTTCTCTATTTTTGCCAAAAATACTCTAGAGCAGGGATGTCAAACTTGATTTCATCGAGGGTCGCATCAGGGTTGTGCTTAACCTCGTGGGGCCGGGGGGGCTGTGGCCAGGGTGGTCATGGCCAGCTTTACATCACTTGTGCCAGGGGCACCTATGGTGGTCTGGGCAGGGCTGGGAGGATCCACTGTCTCCAGTGGAGGAAGGCAAAAACAGGAAGTGGGTCCTCTAGAAGAGCCTTGCTGTCTGCTGGTGACCAAGTGATAAGGCAAAACTTTTCTTCCTTCCTTTTCTTCTTTTTCCTTCCCTTTTCCTTCTCTTTCTTCTTCCTTCCCATCTTTCCTTCTTTTTCTGTGTCTTTTCCTTTCACTTTCTCCTTTTCTGTCCCTTCTTGGATGCTCAAATGCAAAAGGGCAAACATTTCTCCTTTTGCTTTGTTTTGCTTTTAGTTTGTTTTGCCAGCCCTGTTTTTGGTCCGGACTGCCTCCTGAAGCCCTCTGCCAGCAAAAATGGAGCCCAGGGGGCCACATTCAGCATCCCCAGGCCCCATTTTTGGCCTGAATGGCCTAAAGGGAAAAACTGAGACATGGCTGGACATATAGTTGATGAGATTCTCAAAAAGAATGAGGTGAGTTTGAAGAGCAAAATATAAACTATGAAGCAATGTTTGAATGAGATGGAAACAAGGATGACTTGGTGTGAATTAGATATAGGTATTCACCCTAACAACATTTACCATGAAAGACAATAGTAGAATAAGAGGGAGAAAGGGGGAAGGAAAGAAGGAGGAAAATACAGCTTCCCTCTGACTTCCACCTTGTCTTTGTGAAACTGGTAAGTCTTTGAATGAGATGACAAGATAGCAGATACAGTATGACTACAATATTGTGTATTTATTTCAGTTGGAGAATTTAAAATTTTTAGATTTGTCTTCCAAGACCTATGCCTGCAGATGTGCTGGGCCTTCAATTCCCAGATAAGGTGGGTATGTTCAAAGAGTATATTGGTTTAGAATTTTAGGAATTTGGAGCATATGAATAATTTCATATTATTGAAATTATAGTCATTATTAGCACCTGTCCAGGTCAAAACCACTAAAATAACATGAGGATATTTTTGATTTTCATTTTTAATTCTATGCCCAAAGTTTTAGATGAAAGGAAAGAATTGATTTCTAGTGACTTAAATAGGAAAGTTAAATACATCTTTATCAAATAAATTAAATGCTCTGATCCTCCTCACTAAAAAACTAGGTGGTTGAAATTCTGCCTAGTAACAATAGAATACCAGTAGTATTTTTTTTTAGGATCTCCATCCTTAAATTAATGCTACTGTGTTAACAAAAAGTGTACCTTAGTATAATCTAGGTTCTGTTAGCTCTCAAATGGGATTGTAGGGATGAATTTGTGGAAAAGCAACTGTAGAGCAAAGATTAAATTGTAGAAGTTCAAAACAACACCTGCATTTTCAGCCAATTTTTGGAGCTCCAAGTTGAGTTATGATATGGGAACCTTTTTTAGGAAGTAAAATAATGATGTTTAAAGGTCATTTTCTTCAAAAACCAAGGAATTCACAAAAAGAACATTGATTTGGCTCCCTTTTTATCCTGTTGAAGCAAAAGGTTCTGAGATAAGACCCTCCGTCATTACATTGTTTAGTAAGTTGTGAGTTGTCTAGGAAGTATGAGATAAGAAACAGGAATTTCCCTGCATTCCATTGGGGTGCAGTTCTTTAAACCATCACAGGCTGTGCCAGAAGGAGAACTAAGAAGAGTTTAAATGAGGTAAGCAAAAACTAATCAGTATGCTGGAAATTAGGAAATGATAATTAGAATTGAAGTTGACAATAAATTCTACTTGGAAAAAGGATTAAGACAGGAAAGTCATTAATAGAGTAATGTTCATTCTTTATTACAAATTACATTCTAGGAAAAGAATGAAAAATCCATGAATCAAAAAGTAAGAGTCATACATTTGCAAAGTGATGAACCCTGTGAGTCATTAATCTGATAAGACTGAACTCCTCTCTCTTACTCCTCTCTCTTCTAGGAGAACTGGATTCTCCCTCCAGCAAAAATGGCAATATGACGATACAAATATAATCATCAATGTTTTATGGCCAGCCTGCGCCAGCAACCTGAAAGACATTTTTATACAATCAAGGATCAGGGTACCGTTTCAGATGCTTATCCAGAATTGCTTTGTAAATACACAAAGTGTGAGCTTTACATAAAAATAAAAACAAAAAGACAACAACCCTAAGTTTCTTCTAAAATAAGATGAAACACCTTGGACTATATAGATAATTCATCTAAAGATAAATCAAAAGTTCCTTGGGCATTTTGGAATTATTAATTCTATAAGAGCTCCAAGCATTTTTCAAAACTCTGATTAGTTTATATACTAATATACTTATATTGGTATATTTATATACTAATATAATTAGTTTATATACACGTGAATCAGAAAAGAAGGGAGAAATCCTTCAGCAACATTTGATAAGGCCAGAAATCCTACCATGCAATTCTTTCATATTAGAAGATACTGTAGAAGCACGGGAAATCAGGAGACAAGAGACCAGCGTAACTTTAGTTCTTTATTCAAGGTATAGATCTGTCTGGCCTTTAGCGAGCTCTCTTCTTATAGAGCTAGCCAGCGGCTCTTACCCAATGACAGCTTTCTGAATCTCCCACGATCGGTTCATCCAATCACGGGAGATTCCTTACTAACCAATCACTGTTGGTGGTGTCGAGCCAACACAGGAGTTCTCACCATCAGTAGGGATACAAAGAATTAATATGTAAACCCCCTGGTCTGTTCCATTCTCCGTGATATTCGTGTAGGGTAGGCAGGCTTTTACTTTCCTACTTGACCTGCGCAGTTCAGTTGCTGCGTAGTCTTCAGCCAGTTCGGAAGGATCTTATTGCTCCGCCTAGAAGGTCTACAGGTCGGTCAAGTTGTCGCTTCGTTTGTTCCCGGCCATCTTCCGGGCTGGTTGAGTGGCTGACTGTTCCTTCCAGGCGAGGTTTCGAGTGGTCGTCTTCCCTGGTTCCTTGGCTGCCTTCTTCCGGTGAGTATTGTTGTTCTTCTTATTTAGCAGTGTTTGTATTCTGTTTGGTTCATTGGTTGGCCCGTTCGTTTGTCGTTGTCTATTCATCATATTTCTCTTTCTTGATGATTGTGGGTCCCCCCCCCAGCTTTTTATTAGAGTCTGTTGTGAGTTGTGGGTTTTCAGTGCTGTTTAAAATTATTCTTGATGTATTTGTCGACATGCCGTTTCCAGTTCCTCGTCCTCTGTTCGAACTGGTATGACGGGCCTGTTACTTGGTATATTGTAGCGGTACCCATAGTGGGTCCCCTGAAAAATTTTTAGCGAGATCGTGTCTCCCGGATGAAATGCTGGTAGCGGCTGGATGAGTCTGGTGTTTTTCTGGAGTTGTAAGTCAGGTCAGTCTGTCCGATGGAATCTGGAGTTCTCCATCAGAGTTTTGCCGGGCTTTTATTGGTTTTGCACTTGTGTATGTGTTTATTGTTAATTAGTATTTATTTTGTCGTGTAGTTACCAGTGTCCATCTTTCTAAAGTGACTTTGGTGTATCTGACCATTCATTCCACCTGCCCATTCGCCGCCAGATGAACGGGCGCCATTCAATGCATGTCGGATTCCCCATTCTGCGCGGAATTGCTTGAATGCCAAAGCGTAAAGTGGCTGATGTCAATACTATAAGTCAGGTATCCGTGGAGAAAAAGTTGTTTAGTTTTGTAACGCTCCATTGTGGTCATATGCATTAGCTATCCACCATTGGATAAGCGTCTACCTGTATCAAAAAGTCCCTTTTGTGGGTCCCACAAAGTCATAGGACCTCTTGCCATGCCCTTGTGTTTCCACTGAGGGTTGGTGCTTCGCGGCGTGTCTTGATGTGCACAGTCACATGAGCCACCCGAGGTTTCAATGGCCGATATCCTGCCACCATAGTAGCTCTGCGTAGGATTTCATTTCACAGCCTGGGGTCCCATCAAACATTTAAAATTTTTTTGTAAGCTGTCGGAACTAACCACTATCGCCCCATAATCATCCTTTTGGAGGATAATTCATTGCCGGTTCGGAGGTAAAACTGGTCCGCTTTCTGTCGCCACCCTTTTACACACCCAGTCAAAACTCGCCAGGTCGTTTGTTCGTCTCTCCGCATGTCTGATGCATTGTTTGGTAATTGCAATGTCTCTATCGCAGGGGATTGTGGGCAGGGTAATCTTTCGTAATCTGTTAAGGGCAACGGCTTATTGCATGGCATGAAGATCATTTCTCGGTTGAGTATTCAGTTGGTAGGTCGCGGCAAGGAACTCAGACCACTGATCGGAGACAGATTGGGTGGCCTTGTTCCTGCCAGAATCCCCAGTATGGTTATGGTCGATGATCGAGGTGAAGTCCTACCGATAGTATCCGGAACGTTAGGCAATAACATGCAAAGTCCTCTGTCGACGCTAGAATCTTTCTCCTTGACGTGCTTTCCGAGAATAACATCGGTCTTCTTCCCGCTGCAGGGAGCTTAGTATAGCCCGATCAAAGGAGAGGCGTCGCAAGTTTACCGTGAGTGGTAGGTCTCCGCTGCATGGATGAAGGACTGATTGTGATGTGAGGAGTCTTTTATGTTCCGGAAGGCGGCCTCTTTCCTGCTTGCCCCAGGACCAAAATGGACGTCTTTCCGAGCAACCTATGCAGAGGTTCGCGTTTGTGCTCTGTGGCAAAAAGACATTGTAGAAATGATAGTCCGCAGAAAGGCTTGTATTACGCCTTATTTTGAGGTCTCGGGCTTCCTCTTATGCTTTTATTTTTTTGTGGGCTAGGGGTGATCATCTTTGCCACCAGATATCAGGAATTCAACCTTTCAGTGCATAACACACTTTTCTTTTTGATTATAAAGTCCTGCATTTAAATTTTTGTAGGAATTTCTGAGTCGCTTCTCAGATTGCCTTTTGCAGCCGCTACCAATACGTATCAAAAATAGGAGATTGGGGTGACTAATGGGTCCCGCAGCGTGCATGATCATGTCAGACCCCTTTGAAATGAGTTATCTAATTGTTCGCTATTTTGGTGAGGGGAATGGAACTCTCTTGGTTTGAGGATGGATTTGGGCAATATTGGGGTTCAAGCAAATGATATTGGGCCCGCGTACTTGCCTAAATTGTCGCAGTGAAGCATTTCTTGGAATTCCTCATCAGCTCCTCTTCAGTCTTTCCTTGACATGGTTGATGCCGATCTCTTGATCCCTAATGGCCAACCATTCCAGAACCCTAGCAGGCTGGACGGTCTCTGTCGACCAAGAGTGGAGTACTTTCCATGCCTTTTGAAGGTTAATGAAGTGTCCAATTCCTATTAACGGGGATTTGTTCCCACTGAATAGTCTTAATGGTGAGTCTCTGGTTCTTCCAGCTCTTGCTGTAAGCTGGCACGAACCTCTAATTGTGTCCCAGGACACCATGAGAGGTATGATCAAGTCCACCTCGATTCCGCATGGCCTGCCTTCGATGCTGACCTGCAAGTGTACTTTCTTGTATCTGAGTGTCTTGAATGGACATTGTGAACGTTTGATGGGTCTTCCTGCATCTGGTCTCGCTGAGCCGCTTGCTTCGGTTCCCGCGGTCTATCGGTTCTCTCTGTGAATCTGTCTCGGTTTCTGGAGGTGTGTTGTCACGTCGTCTTGGTTGTTGGAGTTCTGTTTGTTTTGCAGACCTTGGCGATATGCCCCCATTTTTCACATACCGCAATGCGTCTAAAAACCGGCACTCAGAGGGGTAAGTTCACCGCCGAACCGGTGCACGGAAGCCCGAACTTTTTGGACTCTTCCGCTGTTCGCTCCGCCTGTCAACGGTGATTCTCTTTCTTCATCTGTTCGTTTGGTGATACTTTGATTTCTGGTTTGCCCGTTGTTATTTGATTTCCTCTTTTTTTTTTTGTTGCAGTTTCGTTGTTTGGGAATCGTTTGTTTGGGTCCTGGGTTCGTTGTGCGGTCCTTTATGCATTCATGTCGCATCTGGCCGCCTGATTTCTTCGTGGTTCATTGCGGTGCTTCAGCAATGCTTCAGTAAATGCCTGAACCATTAGCCTGTTCGTGGAGCACGGCCCTGGAAAAAAAAGGCCCCCCGAAGAAACCACCGCGGTCCCTCAGAGCCTCAATCGAGTCTGAAAAGCCACAGCACCTCTGATGTTCCCAATGCTGCCGAAAAATCCCCATGCTCTCTCCATCCTTTGAATCTCCGACGTAGAATTTGTGTCGCCGGATCAGGTTGTTGGAACAGCT
The DNA here is from genome assembly GCA_004320025.1 of Laticauda laticaudata. Classification (NCBI taxonomy): domain Eukaryota; kingdom Metazoa; phylum Chordata; class Lepidosauria; order Squamata; family Elapidae; genus Laticauda; species Laticauda laticaudata. The sequence continues at coordinate 72,172 of BHFT01025958.1, forward strand.
GGGGCAATAGTGGTTCCGAAAGTAATCGACAGAATCTGGCAAGTCTATCCCTTCACGTTCCTCTAGCTTGGCAAATGCTTGGCCATCTTGAAATACGGCTGTCGCAATGGGTCAGGAACAAGCAGCTCTCTTTATCGGTGTCCGTATGCATTCTTGAGATTTGCTTGCTTCGAAGAACATGAGGATATCTATCGATGTAAGATTCCCAGTCCTCGGTTGCCTGGTCGAATGGTGCGGGTGGCGAGTTGCTGCCGGCCATCTCGTCGATTGTTCAGCTCGGTTGCCATGTGCCCAACTGGTCTCTTTGTCTCAGTATCCCACCTTCGTCGCCAGTGTAGAAGTGTTGGAAATCAGGAGACAGGAGACCAGCATAACTTTAGCTCTTTATTCAAGGTGTAGATCTGTCTGGCCTTTAGCGAGCCACGGCAGCTCTTCTTATAGAGCTAGCTGGTGGCTCTTACCCCATGACAGCTTTCTGAATCTCCCACAATCGGTTCGTCCAAGCACAGGAGATCCCTTACTAACCAATCACCATCATGCGTCTCGGCCAATCACAGTGTAGTTCATTTCAGCCAATCAGGTTAAGGTATGACAAGAATGTTAATATGTAACAGATACGATAATATAAATAAGAGCATAGATGATACTTTATTTCTCAAGAAATAAAAATCCTGCTTCAGATGTAACATGAAAAGATATATGCTACCGAACGGAATGTCAGCTATTGGTGGAATGACTATCCCATGGTACATTATTCCAGAAGTTAATATGAACATTTAGAAACTGATGTGGCAGGATGACTTTAGAATTCCTATTGTGAGTAGATAAGACATCTGTTTGATTTTAAGTTCTGATTTTAAAAAATATTAATAACCCCAATAAGAAGGTGCATTTGATTTTTCTCAGCTAGCAAAGTGAAAATAAATGCTTTGTATATCATATTTCTCTATTTCTTGGTCATAATATTGATGGAAATGATGCCTTCCAACTCTCCCAAAAATATTCCCTATCTGCTACAAAGAATAACAGAATGCTACACATTGAAAGTGATATCCAAATGGCTGCTTCAGCAAATTTACACTACATATCTATAGATGTTGAAGCACAACAGAGTACAAAATGGTGCAATAATGTAATGGCAGAGGAGGGGATGACTGTCATAACTTTGAAACTGGATTGTAAGTAGCCCAAGGTGGTCTGCCGTAACTTTGAACAGTCGCTAATCTATTATGCTCATTTCTTTTTGTTTTAATTTGTTTTATTTTTTTGAAATGACAAAGAGAAATATAAGTGTTTTTTTCAACGCTGGAAAAATATTAGCACAACAATATTATTACTGGATGAAGAGAATCAAAATCAGACATTTCAAAACACAATAATATCTTATCACTCCAAGATATTCAAGATAAACTTGTATTTCATGAGATACATTTAAGTTGTTTTCTGCAACTGTAAATCATACAAAGCGCCTGTGTTGACAAAAATATACATTTGATTTTTAAATGATATTTCTCACTTTCTGTATAATAATTAATTGCCATCCTAAATTGTCTCCTCTGAATTAAAATCCATGAATAGGGTTTGGGATGCTTCTCCCAAGTAATGACTTTATTCTCTTGGCTGCATAGTAGAATTGCCCCACCTGAGCAAGGGCTTCTGACTCAGTTATGGAGTATGTAATTGATTTCTACAATATTCTTACTTCCTCATAACTCCTTTATATTTCTGTTGCAATACCTGCCCCACAGAACTTTCCAATTTTGCTGAGATAATCCTTGTTATGCTTTCAATGTGAGGCTTATTCTGCTTCTTTTACAGGCAATTATACAAAACCAACTTGTTAAGATCTTTCTGGCAGTTATCAGAGAAGATAACACTGGAGAAAGAACCTTTACAAGGATATTCAAATGCTCTTTAACAGAAATACTCTTGGCAATTTTTACATCATTCAGAACCTGCTCATAACATAAATTCACAATCAATGCATTGTAAAATCCATACATAACTTGATTTTTGTTGTCCATGTAAGATGGGCTTTACTAGACTAATAACCCAAGTGATGGCAAAAATCATACGAAGTTTTTTTTTCTCCTATTGTTTCTTACTGTAGATATTTTGTTCATGATAAGAACTCTGGACTAGTGAAACTACTGAACTGACTGGGGGCAGATAGGTATCATGAAAAACATATGAGTAACCCATGATATTCATGTCACTGAGAAAGTTTTGAGAGTAGCAAGCTAAATATAGGTAATATGATAGTGTGTTTATACATAAATAAGAAACCTTCTCTGACACTTCCTATTTCCTCTGCTTGCCCACGTCTCTACTCTAAGATAAGTTACTCTAGGTCAGGGGTGTTAAACTCACAGCCCATGGGCCAGATGTGTCATGCACTGGCCACACCCATCCCTGGGTTAGCGAAGAGTAAAAAAATCATGATACATCACGTGATGACAACGTAATGCTGTGAGTTTGACACCCCTGCTCTAGATAGAACTGTCCTCCCTTTCTTCACATCAGAAATGTGGTTTGTTTTTTTCAGCCATTCTGTCACACTCTAAACCCTGAGAAGATATATAACAACAATCAAGAAAATCTAGCAATGTGGAACGCAGGATTAATTATGTTAATTTGTGAGCTGACACTTGTTGGGTTGCATTTGAGAGGTACAGTTTACAGAAGTCCCTGAGAAATTCTAAAACAGAAATGTAAAAGGGGAAGTTGTGGGTTTTAACTACATTATGCTGTGCCCTGGGAATGAACTGTTCTTTGTCTCATTTTAAAGTAAGCTCTCCAAACTCGGCAACTTTAAAAGTTGTGGACTTCAACTCCACAAGTTGGCTGGCTGGGGAATTCTGGGAGCTGAAGTCCACAACTCTGAAAGTTGCCAGGTTTGCAGAGCCCTGTTTTAAAGGCCTGTGAAAGACTTGTCCTTTGAACCATTATAAGAAAAAAGACCCATTGGAAGATGATTTAAAGTTATGTGCCACTTTATGAAGACTCCAGCATAGTTCATCCAGGGCAGTTCTTATGATCATGAGGAATGAAAGCTAGGCAGTCCTAAGAAGGATGACACAAAAAACCATCACACTTTATCACATGATAAAGTTTCAACAACTGACACAAATTCTAAAGCAAAAGCCAGATCTTTTTATAAGGCAATGTCATATCATTTATTTGCTTTTATAGAGTCACCCTGACATGGCACAAAAGAAATCAGGCTGAAAGATTTTGACTACTCTTCCTGCTCTTGTGTTTGATGTGCATCATCAATGTGACTCGTGTTCTATGCATCTGGTCAGCAAATATGGGGTAGCAACTAAAGCACTTGTGGGTGAGTGAACTTTACAGACCCAAAAGAGGCACATGCTTAGAAATCTGGCACATATTTACTTCATAGAATAAGAATTAATTATAAAATTACAGAAATGGAATATATAAACATTCAGGAGACCATGTACTTGCAGGTTTGATCAGTTAATTTCTGACTAGCATTCATCCAATTCAAGAATAATGCAGTGTATCACACTGTAACAATCTATTACAACCAGAAAACTATTTGAAGCAGAATGCTTCCTAAAAATGATTAAAAAGGGTTTATTTCTGCCTTCCCATGAGCATGAATTTGATTTGGGAAAATTAAAAATATAAATGAACTTATCATAATGCTATTACATGTTGTTTAAGGCTAGGTCACACTGGCCGACGGATGCAAAACGTATGTAAAAAGGACACAGCGGACGAGCAAATCCATCCATTGTTATCCGCTCTCAAAAGTGTCCCAAATTTGCATAAACAGGCGGAC
>BHFT01025962.1:0-31611 GCA_004320025.1 Laticauda laticaudata
GAACATTTTTCTCATCTGTTGTGTCCTTTTTACTAACGTTTTGCATCCGTTGGGCAGTGTGACAGGGCCTTAAGTTCCAAACAATTTTTATAATTCTCTTCTCTAGTATCTTGTAAGCTTCTTTCTGTAAATTCCAAACCTTCTTTCAACACTGGATTCCAGCCACTGATAGTAACCCAGAAGAGCATCTGTAATAACACTCTTCCATGCTCTTTCCTCTATCTCAGGGGTCCCCAAACACCGGTCCATGGACCTGTACTGCTCCATGGATCATTTTGTACTGGGCCGCAACCACTTCCGCCGCCTTTGCCTTCCTTCCGCGCTTGACTCTTCCATGCTTGACTCTTCGGTGCTTGGACTCTTCTGTGCTTGACTCTTCGGTGCTTGGACTCTTCCATGCTTGACTCTTCCGTGCTTCGACTCTTCCATGCTTGACTCTTCCATACTTGGACTCTTCCGTGCTTGACTCTTTATCTTTGGTGCGTATTTATCTTTGGTGTGTATTTGTCTTTGGGCCGTATTTGTCTTTGCCAAAGACAAATACATGCCAAAGACAAATATGCACCAAAGATAAATACAGGCCAAAGACAAATACAGGCCAAAGACAAATACAGGCCAAAGACAAATATGCACCAAAGACAAATACACGCCACAGACAAATACGCACCAAAGATAAATACGGGCCAAAGATAAATATGTGCCAAAGACAAATATGCACCAAAGATACATACGCACCAAAGACTCTTTGGCATGTAAGTATCTTTGGTGTGTATTTGTCTTTGGCCCTGACTCCCATCACCCCCAGATGGGACCGTATGGTTGCAGGAAAACAAGCCCAGAGCTCCCACTGATTCTACATTTTGGTGAGTTGATATTATGTTGTAATAGTTCATGAAAGTACCTAATATAAAATGTAATTGTTGCATGCAGTTCACATATTAAATATAATATTTAAAATTTTTGTTATTGGAACCTTCACGCCCCTACCCGGTCCTTGAAAAAGTGTTTCTGTGTGAAACTGGTCCCTGGAACAAAAAAGGTTGGGGAACACTGCTCTATATTATCAAACAGGTTCAAAGTCCTTGAAGAAAAGCCTCAGTTCTTTCTCAGCTTTGTCTGGTCTCAGAAAGTGAAAGAAAAACAATGTTTCCAAGCCTCTGGGTGGCAGTGTTACATATTTTCCTCTACTTTCACTTCTCTCCTCCTTTTCCAAAGCAAAAGAGTTAAAAGTATTTTAAAGAGCAAAAAATTAATTAAAAAGCTTAAGAGAAAAAGTAAAAAGACATAAAGTATTATGAGAGCAAAAAAGAAAAAAGAGAGAAAAAAATAAAAAATAAAAAAGAACCAGTCCAGTTTCAAAGTAAAAAAGTATACATAAACAATCCAGCAATAGGAAAAAACCCACTAATTTTGACTTCCTGTTTAAAATCACCGCTTAGCCACTTCTGTCTTCAATTTTACAATTTCGTTCTTTTCTTAGGGTTTTCTCTCAAATTATAAAATTTAAGAAAAGCCATCTCATCAAACCAACACACTTTCTCTTTCCGTTCTCTTCCGTTCAGAGCTGTCCTAGCTTCAGCAGCTTTCATGGCTGCCTTTTTACCGCCGGCAAAAAGAGCTTCTTCTGGATCTACCAGGGATTTTGCAGTGTCCCTCGGATTGGCAGGATGTCCTCTTTGCAGTCACCATCTCTTTGGGATGGTTTAAGCCCAAAAGGACCTTCCAGTAATGAAGATATCAACAGAGATCTTGGAGCTTCAAGATCACACATTGGACCACTGCAACGCCAGCCCCGCCTCCCCCAACTTTCTGTGTTTTTTTTAGTCCAACTTTGTGTCCACTATCACATTGAAGTCTCCCAAAATACATATATTGCCATATTCTAATTCTACTATTTTCTTGTGCAATTTTTTTAAAAAATCTTCTTGCTTTTCATTTGGTTCACAATTGTTACTAAAAGTATCTTTCGGTTATTATCAATTATTTCCACCATCTATATTCTTCCTTCTTCATCTGTAAAAATTAATTTTGCTTTAATTTTACTCTTAATATATAGAGCTACTCCTCTTTTATTTTGTTGTGCCAATGAAATGTATAGATTCCCAATCCTGGGATAAGTCAATACTTGGACATGTTTTTTAATACGAACTTCTTGCAAACAAATTATATCTAATTTTAATTGTTCTAGTTTAAGCAACATTTTTTCCTTTTGATGGCCAAATTCAATCCATTTATATTTATTATAATCAATTTCTTTTCTTCCATTGTTTATATTTTACATGTAGGGTTCATTGTTCTTTGCCCTCTTGCTTCTTTTAGTTCCACCCTTCCACTTATTGCTCCCTCTTCTCGTATTTTTCATCTCTTTTTTTTTTATCTCTCACTTCAACCATCTTCTCTTGAACTTTGACTATTTCCTCGTCTCATATTCTTTCTTCTTCTTTTCCTCTAAAATATTCATGATAAAATAATTATGTTTTCACTATTGAGTCCAATCTGTGTCTTTGCTCTTGCCAAGTAAATATTAAACCTTCTGGAATCAGTCATCTATAGTTCACTCCCTTCTTAATTAAAATTTTCATCAAGTATTTTCTTCTTAAATCTCTGACTTTTCTCAGTACTTGTTTTAGGACTATCGTCTTTCTCATATAATAAGGCCAGGTCTTTTTTTTGAGCCCTGAAAAAATGGCTAGGCTGTCTTTTTGGGGGTGACTTAATTCTCCCCTCTTGCATCTTTGGGCGGGCGATGATGGCTTGGATGTTGACCTTGGCATTGGTGGGGCACTTTGTATTGGAGTCAATGCAGACAGCACCATATCCGGGTATGCAAAAAAAGTGCTTCCTAATGGCAAGGGCCCCCCCACCATTCCCCCCATTTCACATATTTTAATATAGGCCTTAATTTGGGGGGAGAGGCTTAATTTCATTTCATGCCTATAAAACATGCTGGGACTTCCTATTAGGACTTCTAATTGGGTGAGGCCGTATTGTTGAGAAACAGGAGTATTAATCTCCTTTCCTTTATATTTCAATGGGTCTTTCCCTTGCCTCGGAATATTTGTGTTTTGATTGCTTCTTAGTTAGAAGCCCATCTTACATGGGCTGTCTCTAGGTAATTTGTTTTTCATAGCGCAGCTGTATACCACTTGGAACACTTCATCTATTCACATTCATCATTCTTTTCTTTGGATATCTCAAGGCTCCTCCAGACTGTCTATCATTATTTTGCAAGAGTTTTCTCCTTATTTTTCCTCAATATTTTGAAATCTGAGATAAAAAAATCTGCCCTCCTCTCTCAGCAAGCAATCCTTTTCCCTTGTCTTGTTCAACTGCTATCAACCTGTTTATCAATTTCTCCAACTTTTTCTCTGTCTGGTCTTCTTTCTTCTATTTTTTGAAATATTTCTTCATTCTCATCATCATTTTTGGTATATTCTCTATTTTCTCTCCATTTTCTCTTTTCTCTCTTCAATTCTTTCCATTCTTATCTTCCAAGCGTTTCCTTGTTTTGTATGCTGAATTATCATTTGTACGGTACCTCCTTTTTTTCTTTCTCCTTCTCCCTATCTCGCTCTCTTTCTCTTTTCATGCCTGCTAACATGATGTAAAATAGATCCTTGACCAGCTGGGCTTAGGGAGCAGGAGGGTAGGAATAAAGAGGCCTGTAGCCACTGTTTTCCTTACCTCTAGTAGTTGGTCCTCAATAGGTAGCTTGCTAGACACTGGGCACCCATTTTCTTCAGGTTCTTCTCTACCTTAATCAATTAGTGATGAGAAGACAACAGTAAAGAGGGAAAAAAAAGTAAAGTAGCCAAAGAAAAAACACCGAAAAATCAAACCTATATCATCCTCTAAAAGAACAAAGAAAAGGAGAAAAACAGCAACAATACATAAAAAAAATAAAAAGTAATCCACAGGTAGTTTTAAAAAGGAAAAAAGAAAGGCATAGATAGATAAGAGTAATAGATAGATAGATAGGATAGATAGAGTAGATAGATAGATAGCATTAGATAAATATCCGAGGGGAAAGCCTAAAAGCCATAACATGTAAGTAACCTATCCCGAAGCACTTAAAGGTAGAGGGTCCCCACATAAAATGGAAGCTCTTTGGACTTCAAGTTTTTCATAAGTCCTGGTCAGATGGTGGGTTTCCTCCTAGTAGAGTGCAATATTTGTTTCTGAGGTTTTTCCGGTATTTGTATGTGGATTTTGGTTATTCGGGTTTTTTCTCACCGCGTTAGAATTGGAAGTATCTAGCAACGTTCGATGAAGGTCTCATTCATCATCTTCAGGCTTGTTTCTTTTCCAGCTTTCCCCTGGTGCTTCTCAAGAAAAGTATGATGAGCTTGCAGCTGCCTTCTTCTTTTTAACTGCTAGGGGGTGTGACTTGATTGGGTGGGGTTGCTGTGATTCGATTGGTAGGGGCGTTGTCTTCTAGGTCTCTGTTATTCTTGTGTGTTTTGATGGATGCAAGTTGGTGATTTTGGTGATATATATTTTGTTTTTCAAGCTTTCCCCGGGTACTTACCATGTGTGCTGTTTAGCTTCCTTCGGGTATTATCCCATGTACATTGTGTTCTGTTAAAGTTGTAGCAACATTCAGCAGAATCTCTTCTCCATCCTCAGCTTCTGTATGGAAGTGTGTCTACAGCAGTTACCTGGTTTCAAATTTGAGGCTGCGTCCATTCTGATTGGCTATGAGCCTGGTTCTGTTGTTCATTGGACTTGGAGTTTGAATGTTATTGGTGTTTCTGGTTTTCTTCCTGTCTGTTTTGTGGCTTTGATTGCTAGAACCCTCTGTTCTTGTGTTGGAGGCTTTCAGTCAGCTTGGCTCCTTGAAAGATGGCTGTCGTTCATTAGGCAAGCTGCTCTCATTAGCCAAGCTGTGGTTCACCTGGGGCCTGGTGGGGGGTGTTTGTGGTGGAGCTAACAGAGCAAACACCTTGTGCTCCAGTGTTTGCCTGGCTTGTGGTGTGTGGATCTTTCTATTTGTAATGTGCAGGCTTCCAAATGATGGACTGTCTGGTGGAATCATCTCTTCTATTCATGCTTTCAGGTCTTTTTTCAATCCTATGGCTTCTCTGATGATTCTGTGGTTGGTTTTCTATAGTGGCTAGGGTTTTAGTGCCATTGAAGTGATGTTGGGACCTGGTTTTCATGTGTTGGACTAGTGAGGAGGTGTGTTCCAGCTTTTTTACTGCTATTTTGTTGTGTTCATCTAGGCGGGTACTTATTCTTCTATTGGTCTGTTCAATGTATGGTTGGCCGGGCATGATGTACAGGGAATTGTATATGCCTTGGTTTTCCAGGTCAATTTTGTCTTGGGGTTCCTAGGATGGCTGCTATTCTTTTGTCGTTTTGAAGGCAGTCTTGATGTGATGCCTGTGTAGTATCTTACTGATTTTTCTGTAGTACCTCTTATGTAGGGCAAGACAGCTGTTCCATAGATCTGTTGGTCTTCTAGTCTCTGTTATGTCTTGGTGTGTTTTTGTGGATCAGTTGGTGACATATTCTGGCACAGCAATAGGTCAGCCCCAAATTTAAAACTGAAACAACTGTAAGAGTTGATTCACAGACGAACACAATACAGAAGCCTTGATGATGGCAGATGAGATTCTGCCGATACGTTGCTACAACTTTAAAAGCACAGCTACAAGGACGTGGGAAATACCCGAACAAAACTGAACAGCATACATGTAAGTACCTGCGAGAACTTAAGAAAACAAATATATATATATTTGTTATACCAGAATGACACAGACCACACCCACGAGGGCCACACAAGATGCTACCACCAACAGCAAGCCCCCACCTGAACAGAAAACACCCCCCAGCCAATCGGAACACAGCAATTCCCCAACCAATGAGATCATAGCCAGGTCCCAACACAATGGAACATACCCCCAGCCAATCAGAAACACAGCCAAGCCCCCCCCAGTCAAGTCGCACCCCACTGGCAGTTAAAAAGAAAACAAGCTGCAAGCTCACATTACTCTGAGAAGCACAAAGCAAACCACACAAGCCTGAAGATGACGAATGAGATTTCGTCGAAACATCACCAAAATACTTCCAATTTTACGCGGGAGAAAACCCAAATAATCAAAGATCCACATATATATCTTCCAACCTTGAGGCTAAAGTCAAGTTGATAGTTTACAGGAAACAAAAAAAAACCAAACAAACCCAAACCCAAGGCCCAGAATGAGTGCCAGCCACTAAAAGAAAATTTAGTTGCAATTTAAAAATAAGTCACAAAACAAATCACACCACCATGCAGTGTCCAAGGCATCACAATCACAGTATCAGCAAGATATAGTCAAATATCACAGTAGTCTTTTCTCTTCCAACTTCAATCTCCAGCTGTTTAAGTTGTTTTACAAGAGAAGCACCTGTTAAAACAATTCTTATTCAGTGCTCAACTCTCTATCTTCTCTTAATGTAAACAGCCTGTGACTAAAAAAATTTCCCATCAATTTGTTTTTTTCAGTCCCTTCAGAAACATTTTTCTAAAAAAGCCTCTTGGTGGCAATGTTGCTTTGTTTTATTTTATTCACTACCTTGCTATATTGTAATCAAAAAGTTTCTAATAAAAAATCCCTTTTAAAAGAGGGGGGGGAAGGAAAAATTCAAAATCTATCTTTAAAGTAAATGTTACAAATTGCCTTCTTTAATCATTATTATAAAATCCAGTCCAGTCCAGTTAAAAGTCTAGTCCTTGATAAAATACAGTAAAAGAATTCTAACTTATTTTTAGCAATTTAAAACCTGTTCAGTTTTGCCCCTTATTTATTCTTCTGTCTTCTATCTTCTTAAAATATTTTTCCCCTTTGGGTGCTCACTCATTTTTTGTCAGAAAAAAATTAAACAATCTCACCCAAAGCTGACACTCTTTCCCCTTCATCTGTCCCAACTTTTCAGCAGCTTTCAATGGCCACTTTCCTCTGCAGCTGGATTAGAGACCTTTTCCTGGATCAACCAGGGACTTTGCAATGTCCCTGGGATCAGCAGGATGTGTTCTCCTGGCCCATCATCTCTACAGGACAATTTGGGTCCAAACAGACTGTCCAGCTGCGGGAGCACCGGAATTGTTCGTTGTCTCATCACAACATCAACCCCACCACTCTGGACTTGGTTTTCTTTAAGAAGAAAGATTGTTTTAAAGCCAAATAAGGCTTGAGTTTCAGTTTTGAAAGGATTAAAACTGTTATGATTTAATTATTTGTATTGTGTTGTGTTTGATTTTTTCTGCCTCATGGTTTCGTTTTCTATCTGGGAACTGGATCTTCCTTCACTGCTTTAGTGGTTTTTTTTAGGGTGTACTTCCAAGAGGCAGGATGCAAGCTTAGCACTGCTTTTCTGGGGGGATCCTTAAATCTGGATGATTTCTTTAGGATATCTTGTGAGATGAGTGAGACTAGCTGTCTTTAAGTGGTGCAAATGGATCTAAGGATTGCTTCTCCTGGGTGTGCTCTTTCTGGAGAGCTTAAATGACCTCTCTGCTAAAGGGTTTCCCTTTATGAGCAAAAGCTGGCTGCTGATAGTTGTCATTGCATTTTAACTATTTTCATTCCTCAAGGTGCACTGGCACACTGTCTGATCTGTAACTCCAGCTTGCAGGTATCTGTAATCTAATGATTGGTATTTAGGGCAGCTTTTTGCAAGCAAAGAAGCTTTTTGTATTTTTGTACAGGTAATTCTTGACTTACAACAGTTCATTTAGTGACCATTCAAAGTTAGGATGGCACTGAAAAAAGTGACTTACAACTGTTTTTCACACATACGACCATTGCAGCATCCCCATGGTCATAAGAGGCTGGGAGAGGTGAAACGCCCTTTGATGTGAGTGATGTTGAGTTGGCCACACTTACCCAGTCACATGACCACCCAGCCATACCTGGTCATTACGGCAGAGAACCGGTTGTTAAATTATTTTAATCCCACCACTGGCCATGGCCATGATGGGCATTTGACATGGGCTCAACATGTATTTTTATCTCTTCTCTTTTTTCTTTCCATAGTTCTTTACTGTGTAACCATTTTACTATCTCTTCTACCAGAAATTATGGCAAACATTTATTACTTATTCTTCATACTCCACTAAACTTTTTATTTCTAAATTTATACCCCATTATTTAACAGTAAATTGCTTTTCCAGCCAGAAAAGCTATTTATACTACTGTATTTTTATTATTCAACTAATAATAAAAATACAATAGCAGAAATAATATGATAATATAAGTTATAACAGCAGAGGTAAATTTCCAGGATAATAAATAGAAATGGCTGTCAAATTATAGATTGTTGACTGTAGATTAAATGGACCTACAATATGTAAAATCTGGCATTAAACTGCAATATTAACATAGGATGTTGCTTGTTTTCTATCCAGATCAGGCACTTACTTGAGGACACATAATTGTAATCCAGCCTAATTGAGTCTTCCTGCAGCACTCTGCTGGCTGAAAACGGATCACGCAGAAGTCCTGTGTGGCCCCATGTGCCTGATTTTTGGCCTCTCTGGCCTCCTGCAGCACTCTGCCAGCAGAAAAATGGGCCACATGGAGGCCCTTCATAAGGCCATTTTTCAGCAGCACTCTTCAGCTGGCAGGATGCTGCTGGAGGCCATGGAGGCCAAAAATGGGCCATGTGTGGGCCTTGCGAAGCCTGCACATGGCCTGCTTTCAGCTGGCAGAGTGCTGCAGAGAGCAGTACAGGCTGAAAACTGGCCACAGGGTTTTTGTGTTTTTGGCCAACAGTCTTTTGATATTTTCAGGCTGGCCCTACAGGCCAGATTTAAGCATTCCATGGGCCGCATCTGACCTGCAGGCCTTGAGTTTGACACCCCTGCCCTAAAACAATCATTACCAACCTTTATGGCACCAGGAACTGCTTTCATGGAATACAGTTTTTCCATGGACTGGGAGGGGGATGGTTTTGCTCGTTCTTTGGCCACTAATCTCCAGCTTTACAGCCCAGTTCTTAACAGGCCACAGCCTAAAGCAGTCCATTACCTAGAAATTGGGATCCCTGCCCTAAAGCATTGATTTTTATAGTTGCCCAATTTACATACAAATGGTTGTGGGAAGTTTACAATATTTTAAAAAATCAACGATATAATTAAAAGCCTATTAAAAACTCATTCACTACCCACCAGCAGTAATAATGCTATCAAATCAGCCATTTGATTGGCTACATTTCGTTCACAGGCCCAAGCCAGTTGACAAAATCATGCTTTGGTGGTTTTAATGTAATTTTAATTCAATTAAATAACTTTCATTCTTATATTTCTGCAAATGTTAAAGGATTTCCCTGTTAGTCCTCATTCTTTCTCAGTCAGATCATTACATTTTTTCCTGGGATTTCAACTGCTAAAACTTGAAATAAAAATTCAGTTTTTAAAATGCCTTCATTTTTGACAACAGCAAATTGAGTCAATAGAATCTATTGGTATTTCTTATGTTCCTTTCTTTTGTTCATAATAGGAATAAAGTGACTTTTAAATAATTGATTAATATTTTAAAAATATTAATTCATAAGCATTTGAAATATATTTTTCTTCATTTTAACAGGTGTGTCAAATATTAGCTGACACTTCTAAAAATTCATTACTAAATTAGATACATTCACCTCCATTTTTGCAACTCCATTCCAATATGAACAGCGTCTGGGATTTGAATCATGTTGTCAGCAAATAAGTTTAATTTATGTGCCAGCCAATAAAATAGCAAGCTGGATGTCTGCCATAGTTTGGAGACAGGTAAATTCAGGCAGAAGGCTTAGACACCTATTGCTAAAGACATCAACTGCAATGTAATCAAGGTTTGGCACAGATCAAGACCAGAAATCCAATAAAGAAGCAACAAATTCAGAGGAAGTTGAGTCCAGAATTCAAAACATCAGCCAAGATAAACACAACAGAACTAGGGATTGAAAAGTTGCTCCAAGGAAGGAACAAGCCCTGCTGTGCCATAAACAAGCCCTGCTGTGCCATCACCTAGATGTACAGCAGATATACACTATTCCTTGGATTCTATTCTCTTGCCAGCCTGCATCTTGACAGCCTATCTATAACTGCAGAGCTCAAACCTCTGTATCTTTCAAGCACCCTTCTCATTGGGTTTGGGTGGGTGAACTGGGTGAGTTGGAGAGATTGTCTGGGGCTGCAGACAGGGAGTTCTGGGCACTGCTTGGCCTTTCTCAATCAGCATAGTGTGATTGGCTTCCAACATTGCTGGAATCATTCCCTTTAGGACTATTATCCCTAGAAGCTTTGGGTCTGCTTCCTTCTCATCATCATGAGAACATGAGTCCACCAGAGTTGTAATGTTTAACAGAAATGTTCTTCTATTTTTAGCACTTTAATTTCCTTATTATCAAGCTATGCAACCACCAGTGTTTCTGAGACAATATCTATTGTGTTCTGTTAGAAGAAAAGTTTTCCCTCTGGTCTGCTGAATAGGCGGGGAAATACTAAGAGCTGATTGGTCGGCCTGTCAGACAGCTCCTATAAAAGGAGCACTGTCAAATGGGACTTTTGCTGGTAGTTGCTGTGACTCAAATAAAGAAGTTGTTTTATGTTATCCTGGATCTGAGTCTTCTTTTAACCCATGATACAACACTGGCAATGAAGGTGGGATTCCAGAAAGAAGATACAAAAAGAGCTGATCAAAATACAGAGGAATAAAGGAGCAACCGAAAGGATACTCAGAACAAAAATCGCCTTCACATATTGGCAAATGGCCACACATGCTCTACCAACACTGTTCAACCCAGCCATCAAACTCTTATATAATCCAATTTGAGTGTTTCCTGGAAGCCAACATGCTGCAAGCACTCTCAGACAATAGAAAGAAAGCCCTGTTTTTGAGTTACTGTGGTTCAGAAACTTTTGACATGGCCAAAATTCTGGTCGCTCCTGCAGCTGTGCAGACAGTGATGTGGGATACAATCCAAAATGCACTCAGGACTCACTATGCTCCTGCAACCTCAAAGATCATCAGACAGCATAAATTTCACTGCCAGAACCAAAATGACAGTGAAACAATAAATTATTACATCACAGCCCTGCAAAAAGCTGCCATGTACTATGAATTTAGGGACCTTGAAGACATATTGCTGGACAGGTTTGTTTGTGGGGTGAAAGATTTACAACTACAATGGCGATTACTCGTGAAACCCAACCTAACTCTGAAAACGGCAATAGATGAAGCCCAAGCCATTGAGACGTCAATCAAAGCAATGGCAGCAATTCAAAAAGAAAAAAACCCAAACAACATTTGCCACAGCAGCGCAGCCTGGCAAGTTCACACTGAGCTGGAAAAGTCAACAGATGATGAGAAAGATGTCTGCAGATTCAAGGTTAACAAAAAAACCCGATGAAAATAGATGCAGGGCAGGCCACATGCACCAGTTGTGGTGGGAACCATGCAAGAGCAAACTGCGGATTTAAGATGCTATTTGTCAGTGTTGCAACCGTAAAGGACATCTAGCAAGAGTCTGCAGAGCCAGTCAGCCAGAAGTATGCAGAAACTACCCATCTACCATACAGAAGAGATTCAAAGCCCAACAAGCATGGAAACCATGGAAGAAGGACAACCAGTACTCCGAATCAACCATGACATTCCAGATAACTATTGGAAAGACCATTTCAAAGAAGATTAATATAACTGTCCATATTGAAAGAGCACCATGTAACATGGAAATGAAAACAGGTTCCTCATTGTCAATAATCTCATGGGCTACGATGAAGAAAATAAAACCCAGCATCACCAAGAAAACATTAAAGACCCAGAAATTTTTAAAAAAAAGATTATCAGGGAAAACACATCCCTGTTGTGGGGATGGGAACTTTCCAGATGGTTTGAGGACCACTAAAACTTACAATTGTCGAAGGCAAATTACCCAGCTTACTTGGACTAGACTGGTTCTATGCTTTGGGACTCAGGGTGACCGGTGTCAATGCAATACCAGATTACAGCATCGAGGAACTGCTCCAGGCATTTGTGGACATTTTTGATGACAGTTTGGGCAAGTATGTGGGGATGCCTATTTCATTTAATCTAACCTCCAGGTTGCCCCAATAAGGCTCAAGCCGTGCAGGGTGCCATTCATGTTATGACCAAAAATAGATAAACAGCTTGACAAATTAATAGAGCAAGGTATACTGGAATCGGTGGACCCCGTGAAGCCAGATGGGTCAATCCGCATCTGCGCTGACTATAAATGTACCCTAAATAAGTCCCTACAACAAAATGCCTAGTTGTGCAACATCTGTTGCACTCACTCTGAAAAGGAATTTTTTTTGCTAAATTAGACTTAGCACAAGCATACCAACAACTCCCAGTGGATGATGCCACAGCTGAGACCAACACCATTATGACCCATAGTGATGTGTTTAAATGCTACTACCTCCAATTAGGCATGAGCGTTGCTCCAGGGCTTTTTCAAAGCCTCATGGAGCACCTCATACTGGGAATTCAGGGAGTCATCCCCTATTTCGATGATGTGTTAATCACTGCTGAAAATAAGGAAGAATTGATAGCCAGAATATGAAAAGTGTTAAATAGATTCAAAGAATCTGTATTAAAAGTAAAATGGGAGAAATAGAAATTTGCAGTCCCCAAAGTCAAATTTCTAGATTATCTGATAGATGGTTTTGGAATACATCCAACCAAGGAAAAAACTGCAGCTATACAAAATGCATCCACTCCCAAGAACCAAACAAAGCTACAAGCCTTCTTGGATCTCCTCAATTTTTATAGCATATTCCTCCCTGAGAAAGCCACCATAGCAGAGCCTTTGCATAGACTCTTGGGAAATAGGTTAAATGGATGTGGGGGAAAATGGAAGCCACTGCTTTTGTGGCTGTCAAATAACTCCTGTCTTCTGACAATGTACTTGTCCAATACTCTGAATCACTGGCTGTCACCCTCAACTGTGATGCCTCATCCTTTGAGATCAGCACTGTCCTAAGCCACCAAATACCTAATGGGACTGACTCCTATGGCCTTCTATTCAAGAACTCTTTCCGGAACTGAAAGAAACTACAGCCAATTAGATAAGGAGGTGCTGGCTGCGTTGGCTGGCATAAAATGTTTCCATGAATATTTATATGTCTGACATTTCCATTTGGTAATAGATCACAAACCACTGTTAGGACTCCTTGCAGGAGACTGTCCCACGCCAACTATTTTATCTCCCCTCCTGACACAATGGAAGATTTTCCGAGCTGCTTATAGCTATACACTGATCCATCACCCAGGGAAATCCCTGGGAAATGCCGACATTCTCAGTCACTGCCCATTACCAGAGGCTGTTCAAGACCCAGCCCCGGTAGCGTCTGTTCTCCTTATTGAGGAACTACCCAGCCCACTCACTGCAATAGAAATTGCCCAACACTCAGCCAGGGACAAGTCCTTGAGACAAGTACAGAGTTGGGTGGGAAGGGGACGGCCTCAGAGGCCATAATCTGAAGAACTGAAATTGTTTTACAACCATCAACATGAAATATCACAGATCAAGGGATGTTTGTTATGGGGGGAGCATGTTATTGTTCCAACTAAACTACAGGAACAGGTTCTAGAATTATTGCATACTGGGCACCCAGGGATAGTTAAAATGAAGGCACTAGCAAGGAGCTATATATGGTGGCTTAAAATAGATAAGGATCTCACAGAATGGATAGGAATATGTAAGAACTGTCAAGAATCCAGGCCAGCTCCACCAGCTGCCCTCCCCCTCAGGAATGGGAATCCCCCAAATCCCCATGGGCTTGAATACACATAGATTTTGGGGGACCCTTCCATGGACAAACCTTCTTGGTGGTCATGGTTGCATACTCCAAATGGTTGGAAATTATATTAATGCACCATAACCACTGAGACAGTTATTAAGACCCTAAGAAAACTGTTTGCAACACATGGCCTACAAGATGTGGTAGTCTCAGACAATGGCCCCCAATTTACAACTACCCAATTGAACTGTTCTTAGCCGAATTGGGCATTCACCATGCGTTAATTACACCTGTTATCCCTCAGTGAATGGTCTAGTAGAGAGAATGGTGAGAACTACCAAAGAGACTTCAACAAGAATGGGTCCAGGAGATTGGCAGAAGTGCATAGACACATTCCTACTCATACTCTATTCAACATGTGATGCCAAAGGCCTACACATAGGACCCCGTCAGAATTATTAATGGGATGGAAACTTAGAACCAGGTTGGACAGATTGCACCCCAGTTACACTAGCGAGACACCCTTTGACTCTACCAGCAGGATCAGGTCATTTAAAATAGGGGATAGGGTGTATGCACAAAATTATAAAGGAGGGCCTCTATTGATTCTGGGACAAAGTATAGATATCACAAGTCCCCGATCTTACAGGGTAGAATTCGAAGATGGCAGGATATGGAGGAGACATATAAATCCATTAAGAGGGAGGATAGGTAACACCCCTTGAGATCAAACAATCCAAAAGCAAAAAACTGCAGTCCACTAGAAAATAATAAAAACTTTGAATTTCCCATTGCAGCTAACTCAAACCCGGAGATTCTACAACCACACATACCTAGGGAACCAAGAGACCAGCATAGAGATGACTGTGAATTCCCTCCTGAAGAAATAACCACTCCCCATAAGGAATCCCAACAAGTTCTAGGGGCTGGACAAGAAGCAGCAGCAGACCCCACTGGTCAGACCACCACGTCAAACCCAAGTAATCTGCACAGGTCAGAGTGGGAGCATAAATGCCCCGCCTATTTGTGCAATTATATAGAATAAACTTGTTTTCAATTATTGTTGTTCAAAGTAAGAGAGGAGGGGTGTTGTATTCTGTTAAAAGGAAAGTTTTTCCTCTGGCCCACTTATTAGGCAGAGTCCTGATTGGTCGGCCTGTCAGACAGCTCCTATAAATGGAGCACTGTCAGATGGAACTTTTGCTGGTAATTACTGTGACTCAAATAAAGAAGTTGTTTTTCATTGTCCTGGATCCACGGACAATGAAAAACAACTTCTTTATTTGAGTCACAGCAACTACCATACAACAATGTCAATATAACTTGATTAAATAAATAAATAAATAAGCAAGCAATGGTACCAAAAGCTAACTCAGTAATGAAAAATTGGTGGGAATATATAGTTGAAATAGTAAAAAATAAACAGGTTAAAATATTGTAGGATTTCCTTATATAAAGTAATAACATTTTGACTCACAATACACTATTTAACTGTGGTTGAAATGGTTAATTGATATGGAAATACATAGAGACAGTGGAATAGAAGACAAAGAATTGGAGAAGACAATATCAAGAGCAAAAATCCAAAGATGAAAGATTATGGCATAAAGTAACAGTGGAAATTCCTGTAGTTATCAACACACTTGATGCTGTACCAAATAATCTTGGATAGCAATTAGAAAATGACCATGGACAAAATTTCCATTTGTCCATTACAAAAGACCACACTGCTTGGACCTGCACACATACTATGGCAATACATTACAACCTTCTAGGTTC
The DNA here is from genome assembly GCA_004320025.1 of Laticauda laticaudata. Classification (NCBI taxonomy): domain Eukaryota; kingdom Metazoa; phylum Chordata; class Lepidosauria; order Squamata; family Elapidae; genus Laticauda; species Laticauda laticaudata. Next base: position 15,512 of record BHFT01025962.1, read on the forward strand.
TTGGGAAGAATTTGATGCATACAAAAGCCAGTCAACTCCAACTAAAGACTGGTCAGCTGTGATTTCATAGTGTTATGAAATAATGACCACTTATTTAGCAACTGTAAGATTTCATAAACAATGACATGACAGAATAGCAAGTAAAGTGCAATGGATTATCAGCAAGAAATACTATTTTTCTGAAAGCAAAAATTGGTGAGACAACAAAATAGGCAAGTAATAGAAAATTAAGAAGTTAAAGTACTTTGGGACTTTAGAATTGAAACAAACAAGCATGTGGCATGTAATACCCCAGTCTTAACAATTGTCAACAATCTGACAAAAACATTTGAATAGTATATATGGTGGTACCTGGAGACCTAGATAAAAATGCCAAATCCAATCTAAACATCCAGATGACTGTGAATCTATCATAATAATATGATGATGTTGTTAGGATATGTGCAGAGTAACCCTTGTATAAAAAGGATATGCACATGGAAACAGTTTATGAGAACAGTTATGAATAAATATACAGCCACACAGAGTTAAACAAGTTGTGTTAATGTTTACTTGAAGAAATAGCACAGTCCAATAAACAGTCCATGTCATACATGTTTTTAACAGTCCAGAAATATCCAGTTATAAAGTCTTCTTACCGGTTTCACGTCTTTTACAGCAGACAAGTATCAAACCATAATACAACAGATAATCTTCTATATCAACAGAATATCAAAATAAACAGGCTTAGTCAATATCAGTCTGTAGTCAGTCAGTATCAGTATAAAGAGAAACCATCAGTATAAAAGAGAAAGAGAGTTAACCCATGATCTATAGCTCCCACTTATGGCAACTTGTAGCATAATTAACCAACCAGAACACAGCATAATATATTACAGTATTTTTTCTTAAAGCTATAAACATTTATTTGTAGTTTATATATTGTCAACCAAACATAGTTATTTACATATACATAACATATGTTATTCATTCAGATGAGTCTGACTCTTGGAATTATATGGGCCAGGTATTTCCATGTCTTCTGATCTTACTATTTCATTGATATTTCTATGCTCTGGCTAGTATCAGCTTTGATGGTGTCTAGCTACTCTTTGATGGCCTGGTTTCCTTTTGCCATATATTATATTTATATGCTGCCCAAATCCCAATAATTCTAGGCCATTGGCAGATAAATGCTTGAGATTTTGTTAGCCGTTGCTCCTGAGCTGTTGTTGCAATGCTAAGCCATGCTTAGCACTGGAAAGTGCTCACTCCATTTGTGAAATACCATTTTGAACTCTTTTCAAAAGATAGGATGCTTTTCATTCAATTGACTTACACCCACAATTGAGCCCAAAACTTCTGTGGTTAAACAAACAGCTTTTAAATAACTTTTCCCCATTTTACAATCTTTCTGGCCACAATTAAGTGAACTACTGCAGTTGTCAAGTTAGTAACAGAGATGTAAAGTGACCCTGGCTTCCCCATTGACTTTGCTTGTCAGAATGTTGCAAAAAGTGATCACATGACCCTAGGACACTGCAACCATTAAAAATATGAGGTAGTTGCCAAGCATCTGAATTTTGATCACATGATCATAGGGAAGGGATTCTGTAGTACAAATGTGAAAAATTTGTATCTAAATGAAAGATTATAATCAAGAACTACCAGTATTAACATATAATCCAAGACAGGCACTTTTCAGATAGTAAAATACGTATTTAAAGAAATAAATTTAACTGAATTAGTTTAATTTAATTTGAAATTGAATGCTTGTAATCTCTCTTTTATAAAGTAGATAGTTGTACATTTGGGAAGAAATATTTAGTATCTTCTCCCCATATTATTTCATCCAACTCACAAATACATAATAATCATACCTCTTTGCCAATCTAAGCATTGGCAAATCTTACAATAATAATCTGTCACTGCTGCATTTTTGTGAACCTAGGATTATATATTCTATGGGTACACTCCACACCTTCCCCAGTAAATTGTATATCTGCTACAAATCCATTAATTTTTAGAATAAGATACCTCAACAGAGTAAGTGATTCTTTTTCATGTCCTCCCAAATGTCTTCACTGCTACCTTAAAAAGTTTTTTATTGTTTTTATCTTAATATCAGACTCTGAAATCTGCATGTCCATATCTTTAAATATTTTTCAGTATGGTTTGACAACATCCATTCAAAGCACTATTTTTTATTTATTCCATTTTAATGGAATAGGAATAATCTTGAAGAACAGGAGATGGAATAAATGATAACCAAAGCAATGGTGAGATAAAAGAAAGCTGAGTCTGATACAGACTGTAACCTGAGAAAGTGTCTCAGACAAAATCATCTCTAGCTCTCATGAAGATAAAGGAAGGAGGGGGAAAATGAATCCAGATTTGCTGTATTAAATTATAGTTGTATTAGCATGTATGACTTTGTTCACTAGTCTGATCTACCTTAAAGGGCTGACAATTCTGGATCAAGTGGTTTAATCTACTGCTGAATTCAGTCAACATTCAGATCTTAGTCAGAATGTTGTTAGTTTTCAGTTGGCTTCTTCTTCTCCATTTCTTCCTTCTCAGTACGGCTTCAATTCTCTCTCAATCTGTTTTATTCATCTTTTCATTGTGAAGTTTCTTCCTGGACATTTCTGCCAATTTTTTTTTATCAGTCAGAAAAAGTTTTAGCTAAATGTGACTGGCTAAGATTTGAATAGTGCTTGTTCAAGAGAAACAGCAAGAGAACTCCCCAATAGCTAGCCACTTTCCTTTTTATTAATTATAAATAAGGGTGCTATTGGAACTAGGCCACTGAGGCTAAGACCCAAACCATTTGTTTTTTTTATTCATAGAAGACAATCAATTCAATATGTCAGGTGAACACTCTGACCTAGTAAATGATAGAGACTACATTATGGTTCACAATCACATTGTGCAAACAGGGAAAATGACATAGTTGAGGTTTAACCTTCTCATCCAATTGCTAGAACAAATTTTTAGAGTGGATCCTTTCAAAAATAGCCTTTCCCCCCCCCTAAGCATTCTGTCATTGTATCATTTAGTAATCCTTGCTCATGGCCACCTGAGATGTATATGTGAAAGACTTTACTGATAGTAATCCAAACTGGGATCTATCTGTAGGGGCAGTTACATCTGATAAAGTCATGCAGTTTCCCTGCTTGTTATGGGAGGAAATGCCACAAAATGACTGCCTCTCAACCCCGTGAGACATATGCTGCTGACTCCCAGAGATAAGTATTTTCAGGGAGTGCTCCTAAGAAGTTGTCTGGGTTGTCTGGGTTAAGTGGGTTTGGAAAACATAACAATAGAATCACACCTATTGATGCATCAATATTTTCCTCCTAGCTCTCATTTTTAAAAAAATGTTTTTGCTTATCAGGCACTGGGTTCTGCTTATTGGATGCTGGTTAATCAATAAGATGTCTCAGAGCTACCAGTCAACTAGATTGTATTTATGTTGCAGAAGTAAATACAATAAAAAGATGGAAAATACAAAACAATAATGATAAAAAAATTGTAAAAATTGTGAAAAAAAATCCTAAAATAGTTAGTAGACAATAATTAATAGCTTGAGGGAGAAACCAGATGAGTTCTAGCAACTGGACCTATTGAGTAGAATTTTGAAACCATCTTAGAATGATGCAGCAAAGGCATGTGGAGCGGGTGGTTGACCTGCTGATGGGTGAGCATCTTTGATGAGGTTTGGTGGGGCCAACCCCCTTTTCCTGCTGCCCTGAGCTTCTTTACTCCTCCAGCTGAGTGGTGCCACCAGTGGTGTTGATTGAAAAGCTTCCTCCGGGTAGCAAAAGAAGAGAGAGAAATGAGAGAGAGAGAGAGAGAGATGAAAGAGATGAGAGAGAGAAAAGGGGAGAGAAAGAGAAAGAAATGAGAAAATGACAGAGGGAATGAATGAGAGAGGAAATGAGAGTGAAAGAAATGAGAGATAAGAATGGGGAATGAGAAAGGGAGAGAGAAATGAGACAACTGGAGGGAGAGAATGAGAGACAGAGAAAAGAGAGAAATAAATGAGAGAGAGAAGGGAGAGAGAGAAAAAGAAAGAGGGAGAGGAAAAAGAAAAACAGAAATGAGAGGGACAAAAAAGAGAGAAAAAAATAAAGAGAAACAAATGAGAGAGAGAAGGGGAGAGAAAGGGAGAGGGAGAGAGAAATGAGAGAGAGAGAAGGGGCAAAAGAGAGAGAGGGACAGAATGAGAGAGAGGAAAAGGAGAGAGAAACAAATGAAAGAGAAGGAGAGAGAGAGGGAGAGAGAAATGAGAAAGAGAGAAATGAGAGAAAAGGGGAGAAACACAGAGAAACACACAGAGAAATGAAAAACTGATGGAGGGAGAGAATGAGAGAGAGAAAAATGAGAGAAACAAATAAGAGGGAAGAGGGAGAGAAAGAAAAAGAAGGAAAGAAAAAAGAAAGAAAAAAGAGAGGGAAAAGGAGAGAAAAAGAGAAAAAACAGAAATGAGAGGGAAAGAGGGAGGGAGAGACAGAGACAGGAGAGAGAGAGAGATGAGGTGGTAAAGTGACTGGGTGGGTGTGACATTGAGTTGGCCATGCCCACCCAGGTTTTGTGACTCCCAGTGTTTTCTTTTCTGTGGGAAACAGGTCTAAATGGGTCTTTGAGTGTTTAAGGTTGCAGACCCCCTGAACTAGAATCTAAAACAAACTTCATCAGCCCCCAAAATGTAGCCTAATTTCTGTCACATTAGAGCACAGGAAATCGAATAAGAAGTTCATAGCAATATCTTCAAAAATTTGATTGAATTACTTCTACATTAGGAAACTCCTTATACATAATATTTTTTTTAAACAAATTTTATTGATTTTACAATTAAAAAAAAACACAATAACATATTTGAATATACATAATTGAAGGGTAGGTAAAACAAAAAAAAGGAAAAAAGGGGATGGGAAAAGAGGACTGGAAAAACAAAAAAAAAAAAAAGAAAATACAGAAAAGAGATTTGTTAAAAATATTCTTACTTTCGACAATTTGTGAGATCTTTTCTTCCTTTGGTTTTACTATCTCTAAACACTTTATCTTTACAAGAATTTATACATCACTCATATAAATTTATCTTATTCTTTCTATCCTATATTATAAAATTCATCTTTGTTCTAACCACTTATACCAATAATTCCAGCTATTATAATATATTGAAGTTTCTTTGTTTTTTAGAGCTAATGTTAATCTGTCCATTTCTGCGCAGTTTGAAATTTTTTGGATAATCATCTCCTTTGTAGGTATCTGTGGATGCTTCCAACACTGAGCAAAAGCCAACCTAGCTGCTGTTAATATATGCATTGTAATATATTTTGTCTTTTTTGATATTTGTTTGTCAAAAATCCCTAGTAGAAAAGACTATGGTTTATATTCGATCTGTTCTTTAGTAATATCTTCTAGCCAATTTCTTATTATCTTCCAATATTTTTGGGCTTCTATGCATGACCACCACATGTGGAAAAAAAGTTCCCTCTTTCTTTTTAGCAATATCTTCAAAAATTTGATTGAATTACTTCTACATTAGGAAACTCCTCATACATAATCTTACTGAACATTTTTTATAGCATCCAAACCTGGAAGTTTGACTTGAAATATATTAAAAGCTGTGAGGATATAATTGTTAAAATATTAACATGTAAATTTAGCAATTTCAAGGGGTATTTGGGAGGCTTTTATGAGAAGCTTTCATTTGGGGAGACAAGAAAGTAGAAAATTGAGAAATAGATATTTAGAGGATTTTATCTGCTTGATGAATTTGCTGCTGCTGATCCATCCAATTTCTGAGAGAATACCAATGCTTTTGATTATAAATTTTGACTATAAATTTCAGTGGAGCTTTCAGAATGTTTGCTCTGCCGATAATCAAATATAATACTCTCTATCAAGATCTTGGGGAAGTGAGGAAGAGTGCTGGAGGAGTGCCGGATGAGTAATACCCCCTTTAAAAACCTTGGTCCAGCTGGCCCAACTGGTAGGACCTCAAAAGGGCCCCTTTCCAGGTTACTGGTTATAAGTCTTTGCTCAATTGGCACAGAACGTGACACCAGGGGCTACTTTTGGAGGTGGGAGAGGTCATCATACCTCATTGGGAAGCTACCACCGACCTTAAGCTGGGCAGCCCCCAGCCAGTAAGGTGCTGCCCTGCCACAGACTGTTAACATCACAGGATGCGTGGAGATTAGGGTGAAAGCTGACAAGTAAATCAATAATCCTGCACCACGCAACAAACATAAGAAAATTTTGGCACTTGTGGGCACTTGGAATGTTCAGACAATGACCTCCCGGTCTTTCTGACAAACTGCAGTCATCGACATGAGGAGCTGTGTAGACTGCAGATGGACATCATCGCTCTTCAAGAGACAAGGTGTCAGACTTGGGATCTGTTAAGGAGATAAACTTCTCATTCTTCTCACAGGAAAAACCATTAAATGAGACTAAGAAATATGGGGTTGATGTTGCAGTCAGAAACACCCTGTTAGGATTCATTACTCCACCTACTGCAAGAAGTGAAAGAATTCTGTCCTTGCAGTTCCATTCATCAGCAGGGTTGGTTGCTCTTATTAATGCATATTCATCGACATTATAATCTTCAGTAGAATCCAAAGATGAATTTGTTCTGTATGCAAATAACCGGCTTCAAATAATGCATTCCCATTGGCTACTAAGAACGATAAGGGATTGGTTCCTTTTGAACCAATCCCTGCAGCCGCGGGAAGGCGGCAAAATTAAACAACTGTCATTGGCTGCAAGCCGGCCGGGCAAAAGATATAAAAAGACCGGCGCGGCTTGAGCCAATGTTCCTTTATGCTTCCGGACTCGAAATAAAGACTTTGCTGTGGAACCCGGTCTACCTCGTGTTTTTCCGGACAAAACAGAATTCTACAATGATCTGGCTGCCACTATTAAGAAAATCCCGGGGGCGGGGGGGGGGCTGACATCATATGGACAATATGGACAAAGGATCTCATGGCTCAGGACTGATGCTGATATCCTGGCAGCTGGATGGTCCAGCTGGACCTAAACCATCCCGAAGAGATAGTGAATGAGGAGAGCGCATCCTGTTGATCCCAGGGACATCACAAAGTCCCTGATTGATCCAGGAGAAGCTTTCCAAACCAGCTGCAGAGGAAGCGGCCATTGAAGCTGCTGAAAGTTTGGACAGCTCTGGAAAGGAAGAAGGAGGAGGAGGGGGAGAAATGTGTGTCGGCTTTGGGTGAGATTTTTAAAATTCTATCTTTGTCAAGAGAGCACTCTCAGAAGGAAAAGAAAAAAGATTGAAGACAGAAGATGAAATAGCGGTGAAGGAAAATATTTTGTCTATTTAAATAAGGTTTTTTTAAAGAAACATTTTATATTAAAAAGGGCTTTTTTACTGGACTGGACTTTAAAAATCTTTGAAAGACAATTATTAATAATATTTTAAAGAAGAAACTGATTTTTTTTCTTTGTTGATTTTCTTTTTTTTCTCTCTCTGAAAGGGAATTTTATATATTAGAAACTTTTCTGAAACTTCTTTCACCTTGGCTACATTGTAAAGAAGAAGTGAAAGTTAAGCAAAACAAGGTAACAGTGCCATCTCGGCCTACTTTTTGTTTTCCTTTAAACCAGTGGTTCCCAAAGTGAGTGGTACTGCCCCCTGGGGGGGGGATGCCTCAGGGGGGTGCTAAGAGGCAGCAGGGGGGTGCTGGAGTCGTCCAGCTGCACTGAAAAAAACATGCAGTGGCTGGAGGTTTTTTGTAGGCACAGTAGATCAGTGCAGCACTGCAGGCAGGATTCACCCTTTTCATCCTAGAAGTCTTGCTTACACTGAGCTGCGGCAGGTCTCCACATGGGCTGGGTCAAGCCAGCTGTGAGGAAGGTCTTCCTAAGGAAGCAAGGTAAAAGCACATGCGCCGTCTCGTAGTTGTGTTGCAGGAATTATGTAGGGTGTGCCTTTCAGCATGTAGAGTGTTCTTGGTGGAGTTGAGTGTCAGGAGGTTTTGCTTGGTAGGCCAAGGCCTAGAAGTTTGTGTGAAGCAATGTTGGGGATTACAGGAGGTGGGACAGGTTCTGCTTGGAAGTGGCTGCTAAAGGGGAGTGCTAAGAGGCGGCAGGGGGGCATTTCAAATATTTAAATATCCTAAAATTGGGGATTTATATACTTCATTGGTGCACCAAAAAAAAAAAGGAGTTGCTCTCTATATTAAGAATACAGTTAAAGCTGAATTAATCTTTGCAGACAAGGAAGGAAGAATGGTTGAAATAATGGAGAATAATGTTCAAGATTCTTTTAGTAGCAATTTACACCCCTAATGAAAAACAAGAATTCTATAGAAAACACAAGAAAATTGTAGAACTGGAATATGATAATTTATGGGAGACTTTAATGCAACAGTAGATATGAAAATGGGCTATTCAATACAGAAATCCAACAAAAAAAATAGAAAAATACTCTCGAAATCCTTCTTTAGAATGGCAGAGGAATTAAATATCAAGGATGTCTGGAGAGAAAGAAATGCCAAGAATAGACAATATACTTTTTATTCCAATAGATGGTCAAGAATAGACATGATCTGGATGTCAACAGACTTAATTTATAATACACAAGAAATTACCATAGAAAAAAGTACATGGGCAGACCAAAATGGATTAAATGGCAATGACAAAGGAAAAGATCAAGATGGATTTTAAATAATACAATATTAAAAGAAAAAAAAATTGTATGAAAAATTGAAAAAGAATTAGGTTTTTTTCCTTAAAGAAAACAACAAAGAGGACTTTTCACTGCAAAACTTATGGGATACCATGAAGGTCTATGTCAGAGGTCTGATCATAGACTGCACAAGAAGAAATATTCAAAAAAGGCAAACACAACAAATACTAGAGGAAGACTACAAAAAACTTGAGAACGAACTTCATTTAAAATCAAATGAACATTCTTAAACATAAATGGGGTTGATGGAAAAAGAAAAACTAGCTCAAAAAATTAGAAGTACTAAACAGAACTTCTTTGAAAATGCATACAAACCTGGCAGATGGCTAGCATATAAGTTGAAGAAGGAAAGAGAAAAGAAAAAGATAACTCAATTAACAGATGATTTTGGAATGGTATGTAATGGAAATGATGAGAAAAAGGAGATAGTGCAGAAATACTATGAGAAACTATACAATTAAGAAAATGTGGAAGAAGAAAAAATTAAACAATATTTGCAAGGAGTGAAGTTACCCCAAATACCTGAGGACTTTAAAACAATGCTTGAAGGGAAAATAACAATGATGGAACTGACAGAGGCACTAAACAGACAAAATCCTGGAAAGGCGCTGGGCCCGGATGGGCTACCAGCAGAATTTTTTAAAGTCTTAAAAGAACCTTTAAGTATTCAAATGCTTGTGGTGATGAACGAGGTTTGGACAGAGGCTTACATCAGTCTTATACCAAAAGAGGAGACTGACCTACAACAAATTAAAAACTATAGACCTATTTCCTTGCTAAATGTAGATTATAAAATATTTGCCTCAATAATGGCAGAAAGACTTAAAAGATACTTGAATAACTTCATACATACTGATCAAAACGGCTTCCTGCCTTAGAGGCAAATCAAAGATAATATGAGAATAATCCTAAATACATTGGAATATTATGAAACACACTCAGAGAAGCAAATGGCCTTGGTATTTCTAGATGCACAAAAAGCCTTTGACAATGTAAACTGGCAGTTTATGATATTACAGTGCAACAGATGGGGTTTGGAGAAAGATTTATTAAAACCACTGAGACAATATATCATAAGCAATCTGCCAGAGTAATGGTGAATGAAGATTTGACAGATAATATTAATATGAAAAAAGGAACTAGACAAGGATATCTGCTGTTTGTCCTGACCTTGGAGGTTTTAAATAGAAATATTAGAAACAATGGCAAAATAAAGGGAATGAGAATAAAAAGAAGGAGTATAAATTGCAAGCATTTGCAGATGATCTGGTTTTCATATTGGAGGAACCATTGAAAGCCAAGTTAATAGAAGAGATTGAAGAATATGTGCAAGTGGCAGAATTGAAAATAAATAAAGATAAAACTAAGATATTAGTGAAAAATATGATTGAACAACAGAAGATAAAATTTCCAGAGAGATTGAATATCCAGATCACAAAAAAGTTAAATATTTAGGAATACAACTAACAGCAACTAACAGCAAAGTGTGGAACCTTAAAAGAACACAATTGTTATAAATTAAAACAACAAATTGTGACAGATTTTTAAAAATGGGAAAACTTACAATTATCCTTAATAGGGAGGGTATTGACAATTAAGATGAACATATTACCAAGGATATTATATTTATATTATATTTAATACAAAGCCTCAACATAGAGTCTCCTGGAGACATCCAAGATTGAAGCATTGGCACCAGCTCAATTTGATTCTCACCAGGTGCCCCAGCCTTCCCAGTATTATGATCACATGCAGCTATCAGGGTGCTGATTGTGATACAGACTACTCCTTGGTGTGCAGCAAAATAAAACTGCAAAGAGATTGCATCACTCGAAGAAGGAAGGAAGACCATGAATCGACATCAGCAGGACCCACAATCAGGACAGAGTGGAGGAATTTGCTAAAGTGTTCAAGGAAACTCTCCCAGGCCCAGCTGAAACAAATGCATCTGAATGATAGGAACATTTCAAAAATGTTATTTACCACACCACCTTGTCAGTGTTTGGTAAGGAGACCAGAAAGACAGCAGATTGATTTGAAGCCCATTTGGAGGAGCTGACACCAGTCATCAAGGAAAAGAAGAGAGCTTTAACTGCATATAAAGCCTGTTCCAGTGAGCATAACCTACAGTTCTGCGAGCTGCTCATGGTAAAGCCCAACGGACCACCAGGAGATGTGCTAATGATCACTGGCTGCAGCTTTGCTCTTGGATCCAAATAGCAGCTGACACAGGCAACATCAAGCAAGTATGATGGCATCAAGCAGGCCTTCAGTCCAATACAGAAGAAATCTGTCCCCCTGAAGTCAGCTACAAGTGAAATCATCCAGGACCGAGCACAGCAGATGGTATGCTGGGTGCAGCCCTACTCTTGAGTTATATTCCAGAGAAAATGTTGTAACTGAAGAAGCATTAAATAACATTGAGTGCCTGCCTGTCTTGGAGGAGCTCTAGAAGAACTAAATGGAGAGAGGGAAGAAGGAAAGGAAGGGATAGAAAGAGAAGAAAAGAGAGAGAGGGAGAGAAAGAGAGAGAAAAGAGAAGAAAAAAAGAAAAGGGAAAAAAGAAAAAGAGAGAGAAAGGAAGAAAAGGGATAGACAAAGAAAAACAGGGTGGAAGGAAGGGAGAGAAAGAAAGAAAGAGGGAGGGAGAGAGGGAGAGGAAAGTAAATGAGATATATGAATGGATGGATAGATTGATACATAGGAGGGAGAGAGTGGGAGAGAAAAAAAGGAAGGACACAAACCCTGGCTTCAGAAGACTCTTTGAAACAGCACAACAGTCTAGGACTAAAAGGAATCTCAGAGGTCATCTTCTAGTCCAAGGGTCTTCAAACTTGGCAAGTTTAAGATTTGTGGGCTTCAACTCCAAGAATTCCTGAACTAACATGACTGGAGGAGGAATTCTGGGAGTTGAAGTCCACAAATCCTAAAGCTGTCAAGTTTGAAGACCCCTGTTTTAGTCCAACTCCCTGCTCCAGCAGGAGATCCTTACAGAATCATAGAAAAACAGAGTTAGAAGGAACCTTGGAGGTCATCTAGTCCAACCCCCTGCTCCAGCAGGAGACCTTATATCATCTGGAATCTGGATTATTTTGGTGTCTGAAACAGAGAGGAAAATTGGCAGAGGAGTTGACTAGGATAAGGCTGCCATGCAGAGGAAGGCAGAGATAGACCTTCACTTATGACCACAATTGAGCCCAAAATTTTGGTTGCTAAGAAAGAGTGTTGTTAAGTGAATTTCACCACATTTTACTCAATCCATGACATCTCCTGGGTCTAACGGTCATGTGCAGGCTAGGGAAGTAAAACTTGTTGAGATTTTAGTTCCAGGCAGTCTCCTCCATTTTTTCAGATCCTGCCCTTTTATTCTTTTTCTCTCCTTTCCTGCTTTCAAAAGCTTTTAAATATCCAGAAATCTTTATTATCCCTTTGACATTTTATTTTCAGCTTAAATGCCTGTTGATGTCAAAGTGGATTTTTTTCCAATTTCTTGCTTAAATCTCTTAGCTGTCAGTATATGGAAGGGAAGAGAAAAAAACAAAAACCAAATCCTTTCTCTTCCCTCTCTCCTTCACTGCTTCAAAATCTTATTTGGGAACAATGTTATTTTTTTTATATAGTTTAAATTCCAGGGTACTTTGCATTGTTGCTTTTGCAGTTTAACCCAGTCAACCAAGACTTTCTCTTCTTATCTTCCTCCTGCACATTCTTTTCCGGTTGAGTTCTTCTTTAAGGTGGCCATTTCTGACCACCACTGCAACCGCCTTCGGGAAAGGGAGTAATGGCCATCTGAGGAGGAGAGATACGGTTCTCCTCAACCCTGTTGGCAGTCTCCCCCCCTCTTCACCACCTCTACAGGGTGGCTTAGCCCTGATACCAGCCGGCTTGGGGCACTCCGGTGGCAAGCATGGATTGAAATTGTGCACAATTGCAGTTTTGGTCGGTCAGCAAAGAAACTCATGCCAGAAGTCAGACTGCATAGTTTTCTAAAATCCTAGAAAAAAACCTTATTTTAACTTAGGGGAATTTTTGTCCAGGGTATCGTGCAATCAACTGTTCACCTCTCAGTGAAGCAACTTCTAGGAGAGCACATATCTAGACGCACAACTAGCAGACAAAAGATGATGGGAAGCAAAATTACAGCCAGCCTTCTTTTTCTGTGTGTACTGTAGCTTGTCAGATATTTGGACAGTTATCTTGGATATTTATTTTACTGATCTCCTATTTATCTTTCAAGAATTCCAAGTACACAATGGTCTCACAGCAATGCCCTTCTGGATTCTACATGAGACAAATTGTGCAAAATAATTAACATCACGACTTAAAATAAAGACAATATAATAGTGCATTGCAATCTCCCAAGACAATCCACTATGGTTCTCAAAGTAGACATTTTGGCGGTAAATTTATCCAGCATAATTGAGGAAGAAATCTTTGAACTCATATATACCAAACAGTTTTTAACAATCTCCGAAGCTCCCAACATACAAAATGTTTTTTAATACATTGATAATTAATTTGATATTTGTTATCTGTCTTTAGGTTGTCTGCATCTTGTTCTACCTCAGCTGTTTTTAAATCCCACACCCCTTAGTTATCTGTGCATCTGATAAACTTAATTGTAGCTAGCCAATAAATGCCAGGGCCTTGATACCTCCTAAATTAATGTACTGTATATAGACATCTAGAATGCAGAGGATTCCATGCATTTAATTTCCAGTAGAAGGATTTGAATATTATAAAAGAATACCTGTGTCTGATAAGTCCCAACCAGGGGTGGAATTCTACCAGTTCGCACCTATTCACTAGAACCAGTTCACTAAACAGTTCGGAGAACTGGTTGTTAGAAGAAATTATTGGCCTAATCCTGTAAAGAAGGCAGGAAGGAAACATTCTGGTGTTGCTTAAAGAAACTGCCTCTCCGTTAACCCTTATTACATTCTTGGCAGGACTAGACTTCCTGTCTCAGGAACATCTCTGGAGTTTTTTTCCCCTCCTTTGCTTGTATGTAGTTACCATTCAAAGTTACAATGGCACTGAAAAAAGTGACTTATGACCATTTTTCACACTTACGACTGTTGCAGCATCCCCACAGTCATGAGAGGCCATGTGAGGAGATGCATGCCTTGATGTGAGTGATACTGAGTTGGCCACACCCAGCCAATAACATGACCACCAAGCCATGTCCACCACTTAAGCCATGCCCGCGGAACTGGTTGTTAAAAATTTTGAATCCCACCCATGGTCCCAACAGGATAAAAATGGTTATGTAATATCCAGTGGTTCATATGACTGTAGCTACAAAATCTTGTTTCTTTTAACAAAAGTTTGTTTGTCTGAAAAGGAGTCTGCTTGACTCTTGATTTTGAGCCAGTATAGATTATTGTGGCTCTTCTACAAAGCAGTGTATTCTCTTCCAGTATTTGGTTTTCATAATATCTCTATGATAGAGATTGGACTCAATTGAAAAAAAAAATGTCAGTTTGAATAGTCAGTATGGCTCTGAGGTCAGTCTCTGTTCCAATCACAACAGAGAAACATTTTGGTTCACATTTGGAATATTGGCCATTTCTGAGTCAGAACATTTGGAGCTTGAAATCATTTCATTGATTAAAACCTTGGTTCCTATCACACAGATCTTCAAATCTGTAAGAAATAAAGTTTCCTTCCAGACCAAAACAGTCATCTATGTTCTAAACTTACCAATAACTAACAAATTGTATGATTAAAAAAAGCTGGAAAAGGGGAGGGGGATTGGTCTATTTATCTATTACAGACTACATGGACATGGTAAGAAAAAGACAGTCAAATTGGTACTGGAAAAAAAAGCCAACATAAAAATCTTTTGTCTTTTTATTCTTTAGTATTTCTGGAAGAGATTCTGAAAAACATCAATATGTTAATCAGGAAAAGATAAATTAATATGCATCTTAAAGTGATTAAGATAAATTAAGATGCATCTTAAGATAATATGCATCTTAAAGTGTATCTAATGGGGGATACACTTTGAACAAATAGAAACTACCCAGTGCCAGTGCCAAGTTTGAAGTATTAATCAACTCCTTAGCCACTTTAGATCAGAGTTATGTTGGGTCCTTAGCCACTTTATATCAGGGTCCTGGAAAAAAAAGGCTGGCCGTCATTTTTAAAGCTCTTCAGCTATGCTGAAATCTCCACAGCTTGAAATCTCTACAGCATTGCAGGGAATCTAAAAATCTAAATCTAAAAGAGGTACATGGGCCCAGAACAATTATAATATCTTCTGTGCAAGGTCAAGGAAATACCTGTTCAGAAACTCAGGTTCTGGAATAGGAGGTTCCTCAGAGCTAACTGGATATCAGCTCATCTTTCTTTGAATCGTTTTACATTTATTTCCAATCGGTTTCATTGTGTGTGTGTTGCCTCATGATGAAAGAGATAAATTTGAAGGCATAAATGTGTAATCCTTGGTTATTAGGCTGTCTGACACTTAAAAATGCCATTGACAAATTCAAAATATTAATAGCACTAGCAATAGCACTTAGACTTTTATACTGCTTCAGGGTGCTTTAAAGTCCTCTCTAAACAGTTTATAGAGTCAATGTATTACCCCTGACAATCTGTCTCCTCATTTTACTGACCTCAGAAGGATGGAAGCTGAGTCAACCTTGAGCAGGTGAAACTCAAACTGCTGGAAGTCAGCAGAATTAGCCTGCAATACTGCATTTTAACCACTGTGCCACCACAACTCTTAACTTTGAGAAAACTTCTGAATGTCCAAAATCTGACTATTCTCCCAAATTACTGACCTTTCAGTGATCTTACACAAGTGCACAGATACCTCACTTCAGGTCTCACAGGACTATATCATTCTCTCATGAAATCTTGTAAGAACTTGGAGTATATTCACATGAAACAGCTGCCAAATTCTGTTTGAAAGACTGACAGTTCACTTTTAATTTAAAAATGTAAAACATCTGCCCAGTTACACATGATAAATCTTTATACCCCTCGAGTGAAAAAAATGTGTACCCAGAGGCATATCTATCCTTTCTTTTTTAACAAATAAAATTGCTTCCATATGCAGGCTCTGGATAACAATTTCCAGCTCACATGATTTCATGGAAAAGCAATGTCCCTCATTTCTAACAATCCGCATTTTATACAATGTGTGTCTTTTCCTGCTTATGGAATACAGATAACAGATAATCAGAGTTGGAAGGGACCTTATAGGTCATCTAGTCCACCCCACCCACCCAAACAGGAGACCCTACACCATTTCCGATAAATGGCAGTCCAATCTCTTCTTGAAAGTCTCAAGTGATGGCACTCCCACAACTTCCGAGGGCAAGCAACCATTGGTTGATTGTTCTCACTGTCAGAAAGTTTCTCCTTATTTCCAGGTTAAATCTCTCCTTGG
>BHFT01025964.1:0-36216 GCA_004320025.1 Laticauda laticaudata
CTTTCTTCCTTTCTTTCTTTTCTTGCCCACCATATCTCTCCCCCCCCTCTCTCTCACACACACACCTGGTCTGGGACAAACTGAATGATCCGGCAAAATATCTGCATGGGTGGCAGAGGCAGCGGTCCTGGCTCTAGTGGCCTCCTGTAAGAGACTGCAGTGGCATTTTGCATACTCACCCCCTGGACCTTGCAAAACACATCCGTGGGTGGCAAAGACGGTGGTCCTGGCTCTGGTGGCCTTGCATAAGTAGCTGCAGTGGCGCTTTGCCCCCCACCCCCCAGACCTTGCAAAATACTTCTGCAGGTGGCAGAGATGGCAGTCCTGGCTCTGGTGGCCTCCGTAAGCGGCTGCAGAAGCACTTTGTGCCCCCACCCCTGCCCTTCGCAAAACACCTCCATGGGTGGCGGAGGTAGTGGTCCTGGCTCTGGCAGCCTCGCATAAACAGCTGCAGTGGTGCTTTGTGCACCTGCCCCTGGACCTTGCAAAACACCTCCATGCATGGGAGAGGTGGTGGTTCTGGTGGCCCTACTAGTCGGAATACTGCAGCTCACTGCACTACAGCTGCCATGTGGAAATGAGAGCTGGGAGAGCACTGCATGGTGGCTTAGCCAGCCATCCAAGCCTGAGGATGGGGCCACGCCTGTGGGGAAGCCAGCCAGCTGAACCTGGAGATGGGGAGCAGGTTGGGTAAGGTTTGAAGAGCCCCAGAGATGGCTGGATGAGACTTGGGGAGGCCTGGGGACAGTGGAGGAAGGGCTAGCATGACTCACAGGCTTACCTGTGAGCAAACAGATCAGTGGAGAGGCTCATGTCGGCTCCGAGCTTCTCTCACCTGCTCTTGCAGGGAGACCCTCTCCTGGCAGAGTGGAAAGCTTGCAAGCCCCCCCCCTTCTGGAAATAGCTCCTGGGCAGCAGAGAGTAACAGGATTCAACCAGGCTGCTTCTCTGCTGCCCAGGAGCAGTTTCCCAAAGGGAGGGGGCTTGCAAACTTTTCGCTGTGCTGCAGCAAAAAGCAGGCAGTAATGGCTGGCTTAGTGGGCGGGTAAAAGCAGGCTGCAGGCATGTCGCACATTCACACGATGTTGCACATGTGCAATAGGGACTGACTGGGCAGGGAGCTGAGAAGCAGACAGAGAGGGGCGGGGCCAGCCAGAGGCCCATTTTACCAGTTCTCTGAACTACCAGGAACTGTAAAACCGGTTCTATTGAACCGGTGCGAACTGGTAAAATCCCATCTCTGGAAGTAACTCTTGGATCAATAGTGAATTAGAACCCCTTGTGAAGACTTGTATAATTGGGGTTGGAAAACAATTCTCTGTCTCTGAAACATTTTCATTTTGTTCTCTATACAAAAGGATGCTCAGGAACAAAGTTGTGGGCAAACCCTGGTTATATGTGAGCATTTTGGATCATATAAGGAATAGATCTAGTTCACATGCAATAGTTCTGGCTTTCTTTCACATGGAAAACAGGATAGAAATTAACTACATAACATTCTGGAGAAGATGTTAGCTTCACTTTTCCATCTATATCTAAAGGGTACTGATTATCTGGAAAAATTTCATTTAGGTGGCTGTGAGATTACTTTGCCTTTTTTATATACCTTTGAGCATAATATCATTTTGGACCTATGGAAAGGGTGAGGCTACTTGCAATGGTTCCAGTCCTCCCACTCAATTTGTATCCAGAAGGTGGCACTGGAGGATTACTGTTCAACATCTTGGTGATTGTCATATAATGTTGCTCAATATTCTTGTCTTACCAGCTGTATTATTTAATGTCAGTGTCTCCAGAATACTTCTAACCATATCAGGCAAAGACCAATAACTAATTTGTTCAATGTGAGAAATTGGTTAGTTTGGTTAGTAATCAGTAAGACTTTTTTCCTTTGATAGCCTAGCAAATTTTAATAATATAGTTAATATTTTCATGAGGTTGCCACAACCTATAATCTAAGGCAGGGGTGGGATTCAAATTTTTAACAACCAGTTCTGTGGGTGTGGCTTAGATGGTGGGTGTGGCTTCGTGGTCATGTTATTGGGTGGGCATGGCCAACTCAATATCACTCACATGAAGGCACACACCTCCTTGCTTGGCCTTTCATGACTGAGGGGATGCTGCAATAGTTGTAAGTGTGAAAAATGGTCATAAGTCATTTTTTTCAGTGCCATTGTACCTTTGAATGGTCACTCCACACAAGCAAAGTGCCAGCAAAGGAGGGGAAAAAAATTCCAGAGAAGTTCCTGAGACAGGAAGCCTAGTCCTGCCAAGAATGTAGTAAGGATTAACGGAGAGGCAGTTTCTGTAAGCAACACCAGAATGTTTCCTTCCTGCCTTAGGCCAGTAATTTCTTCCAACAACCGGTTCTTCGAACTGCTTAGAATGTTAACAAGAAGTTCTAGCGAATAGGTGTGAACTGGTAGAATCCCGCCCCTGATCTAAGGTACCTAACTCAATTTTCCTTGGTGTGTAACTAAAAAACAAACAAACAAAAAACAATAACCCAGTACTTTTTCTTGGTTTGATTATGTGTTCAGTGCTAAAAAATAAGGGAAAATTAAATCCAGTCAAGAGAAGTGTTATTGGTCTATAGGTAAATCATATCAGGCATCGGGATTCTGTTCTTCAGAGATATGCATGTTCCCCAAAAGACCAGGGCCAAGAGTGCTTTTTGGTCCTCAGTATTTTTGCCACCTCATTGAGGTGGCAAAAATAGCAAGAAGTATATCTGTTCAGTTTTGTTGTGTAATGACAACCAGGGTTACAGTTAACATTGAAGGTATTGAGGTTGTGGATAGTGCCTGTCTTTTAGGAATGCCTACCCACAGTGAAGGAACCAGCAGTCCGGAGATACGCTGCAGGGTAATATTTGGTAGGACATCAATGAAGGAAAAGATGCTTAAATTTTTCTATGCTCCCCAAAACTAAATTACGCAGACAGTAGCTTGCAACAGTCTAGGGAAGTGAAAGATGAACTTTGAAGAAGGAAGAATAGAAAGATTATTTAGAATACTATTGAAACCTAAGAAAACAAAAAAATCACAGAACAAACAAATCCACAATTCTCAATCAAGGCACAAAAGACTAAACTTAAACTATCATATTTTGTACACATTATGCAAAGACTTTGGTTTTTTTGAAGTCTATAGTGATAGGAAAATTGAAAGGAAAGAGAAATAGCCACTACAGAGAGGCGGATCAGTGGACTCACAGTTGTGATGGATGCAATTTTGGAAGACCAAGTTGCAGAAAATCTATTTATGAGTCAATATCAACTAGAGGGCACCAAATTAGTCATAATTTAATTAATGTAAAGATAATAGTAAAAGAATAATTGAATAATTTTGATAATATTTATCTTATACTATTTTGCTCATAGAACACTCCTAATAGTTTACATAAACAACATTATAGCCCTACATTAAAATAGTAGCATCCTGAAAAATATGCAGATTCAGAAAATCAAAAACACAATAAACAGAGACAAAATGGCTTGAAACAATTGAAATTGAAATATGAAAAGCTGATGGAAACAATTCAAGTTTGTCTATCTATTCTTAAATACTGTGACACTTTTTCTCACTATTTTATCCAATTTCTTTTATTCTTATCTCCTTGGAAGAATGTTTTTTTTCATTTTCTTTGGCTGTTATCCCAGCTTCATTATTAGCATTTTATTAATGTGATGCTTTGTTAAGGAAAAAAAGTAGATGAATTGTAGGAGCCTCATATACAATCTAGAAATGTGCTGAGCTGTGGAAGTCCATTCTCTTTCCTATCTACTCATGTCTCATTCCATATTACAGAGGCTTCTATAGGTTTGAGAGATTTAATCCAAACAATAAAAGCCATGCTATATTGTTGTGATGTGTACTTTTGTGAATAACTCCACCATTAGGGTGCAGCTTGTAATATTTATTGTTCTTTGACCACCCTGTAAATGCCTCTAATAGTCTACATTTTTTCCAATGCTACCCATAGTTTTGGACCTGCATTCACAGTTGTATTGATTTGGAATATCTTTCCTTAATATACACACATAATATCCATGTTAATACAGTTAGTCTTTCATCTATGACCACTTGTTTAATAGCAATAGCACGTAGACTTATATACCATTTCGCAGTGTTTTTACAGCACTCTGTAAGCACTTTACAGAGTCAGCATATTGCCCCCAACAATCTGGGTCCTTATTTTACTGACCTTGGATGGTAGGAAGGCTGTATCAACCTTTAGCCTGGTGAGAGTCAATTTGCCAAATTGCAGCCAGGAGAAGTAGCCTGCAGTACTGCATTCTAACCACTGTGTCACCACTGGTCTTAATGATCATTCAAAGTTACAATGGGACTGAAAATTTTTACTTACGACCAGTTCTTGAACTTTTAACCATTGTAGCATCACATTACCAACACTTGGGTGCTTATCAATTGATACGTATTTATGATAGTTGCAGTTTCTTGGTGTCATATGATCACTACTTACAATCTTTTCAGAGGCTTCTGAAAAATAAAGTCAATTAGAGAAACCAGCAGAAGTGGTATTCAGCAGGTTCTGACCAGTTCTGGAGAACCAGCAGCAGAAATTTTCAGTAGTTCGTAGAACCAGCAAATACTACCTCTGATTGGAGATTTTGCAGTATCCTTCTCCTACTAGGACCACCAAGCCACCCCCACAGAACCAGTAGTAAAAAAAAATTGAATCCCACCACTGGAAATTAGGTATACTTAACGAACATGTGATGTGCTCAATGAGAGCAAAATAGATCCTAAAATTGGGTATCATTCATTTAATAATCACATTGCTTAGTGAGAAAAGTTCCAGGCACAATTGTAGCTGTAAGTTGAGGACTACTTGTATAAAATTTATGTAACTCTCCTTTTACTTAGCTTCCCATAATATATGTAGAATGAATACATTTCCTTCACAACTGTACACAGATTTTAATGAACTTATTTGCAAATTTATGTCAAATCTGCTTAGACCAATCAGGTATTTTGCATATCAAGGAACCTTTAGTTGTTTTCTTTTGTATCTCTGCAAACAGACATCTGACTCTGATGCATGGGAAAATACAGCTTTTCTGTATTTTCTGTTCTTAAATCAACAATTTTCTGTTCTTAAATCAGGTTTTGTTTTCTTGTAAGAGTGCAAGAATGCAAAGTGTGATATCTGCTAGATATCTAAAAATATATATTTAATATGTCTGGACATGAGGCTTTTTGTAGAGTTGCTGCTATTAGCCAAACCATGATTTGTAACCCCCCCCCACCCAGTTTTTCTCAGTTGTATTGTATGGCATCTTTATAATACCTTAACAACTCCCAACAAATTGGTTAATTTTTTTCTCCTTATTTTGAAAGTGAAGTCTGGGATTCATAGTGAAACTTGCTTTAATATACTGACAACCATAACCAAAAGGACAATACTTCTATTCAAGCAACAAATCCCAAAGAATAGCTTGTCCTATTGAAGCAATTGTAATCATCTGGTGTGGGAGCACAACCCTTAAATTTACACATCTGGTGGCAGGATATTCTTAGCAGAGTGTGTGTGATTATAGAACTCTCTTTCCGCAGTGATTTAACAAGACTGACATATCTTTATCCTTGGGGCACAGGACAAGAGCTATTTCCTTTCCCAGAGAGAATGTTTTCCTTGGGGATTGTAGCCAACCCAGCACTATGCAGACTTGTGGTAGACAATGGCCATTCTGGCCTTGAAGGTTAAGTTGTCCCAGAGGTGATAGAGCAAAAGGTTGGCCTACAATCCACTGAAATGTGTTAGCGGTGTTGTAAATATTAGCAGATTCTGAACTGGAGCGATTCCCTTTATCAACACCCTCTGCTTCTTTGAAGCCCCAGAGGAAAAATAAGACTACAATCTTCAGATAAAACAGCAGCAATGGTGGCTGGAAACTTGAAAGGGATTGATACATAATCTCAAGTGTTGATAATGCTTGTAAACACAACCCATGCCTGCCTCAGATCCCTTTGGATCCTTCTGAGAGGAAAGGCAGTATGTAGCATAATAGCAATTACAAGAAAACAATTAAAATGTACAAGAGCTCTCCTACAAATTATACAGATAGAGTAGGCAGATCAAAGATATCTGTCTTCTGTTGTGGAGAAGGGCTGGGATGCTTGAAAGACTCAAAACAGTTGCTGCTGCTAGTGAATTGGATGTCTTTCTCAAAGGAAGAGAGCATAACAATGCATTTGTTGGGATTATACATAAATTGGGGAAAATGAACAAAAGGAAGAGCAGATCATTATCTGCTATCATTTTATGATGACTTAAATTTCCATCTTAAACATTACCGCTGTGTAAAGCATCAAAAGAGGTGCTAGGGAACATGCATACATGTTGTTTGCAAGTTCTTAAGCAATTGCATGATATTGATCCTTAAAGTCAGTTGGACCCAGCCAGAGGTAGTATTTAGCAGGTTCTGACCAGTTCTGGAGAACCGGTAGCACAAATTTTAGGTAGTTCAGAGAACAGGCAAATACCACCTCTGACTGGAGATTTCACAGTATCCTTTCCCTGCCATGCCCACCAAGCCACGCCCACAGAACTGGTAGCAAAAATTTTTGAATCCCACAACTGGACCCAGCTGCAGTTAGGCCTCAACAAAAATAATATAAACATAGAAAAATGGACACTTAAAGCATAAATCTGTTTTATTTTAGCAATAAACAATCCATAATAGAACAATGTAATTTTGGATAACCACATGATTATGTTTACTTCTTTTGTATATGGTGATATCTACACCCATGGTGACTAGGTCTTCCTTCTCCTCCTTCTCCCCCTCCTCCTCCTCTGCCTACTACTACTACTATTGCTATTTCTTCCTAAAAAGTCATTTTATATTTTATTTTATTCACAAAAGTAGTAGAAAAAAAAAGAGTCCTATAGACACTATTGGAAAAAAATTAGCATTTGCAAATTTGTATTTTCTTCTACATTGAGAATGTCGTTTGATGTATTGGTATTGCTGAAAAACAAAGGCTTATCACAACACACACATTCATTTAAAATAACCCTGTCATCATGCACAGAAAGCAAAATTTGCAGATTTATCCATCAAGCTTTGAATATGCTGAGTCTTCTAAATGTCTATCTTTAAATTGTATTTAAATATGTATTCAACCATCTTTGTGGTTTCTTCATTACAACTGCCAAATTGCTTGCCTGTTTGACAAATCTGTGGCAGTCAGACACAACATAATGTTCTTTATGTGAGATTATTTATATCTACTGAAGATGACCAGTTGAGATGAGTGGGCATTTTTTGTGATTTATTTTAAAGTTTTCTTCCAAAGATATGCATTTTTTCTAACATACAGTATAGTCTTAACTTTGAGACTGATACATTTTTTCGAAACAAGTTCTACTTTTACCTGTTTCAGGAAGCCAGCAGATATAGAAACAATATTGTTTCACAGGAGTCATAACAAGTCATAAGGAGTAGATGAGGAGAGGCGTTACAAGAAGAAAGTCAAAGATCAGCAGTCAAGAGAGAAAGAAACTAAGCAAACAATACCAGATCAAGGCGAGAAGTATAGTTTAAAAAAACCCAGGAATACAGTTAGCCAGACAGGATATAATTATAGATAGTTAGATTAATATCTGACACTACCTGATAATTTTAACTAGCTTCAAATGAATGATTGGATGAATATAAACATTATAATAATAAACTAAAGCAAGCATAGTAATATAATCGGAAAATGATGGAAATCAGCAGTAACCTATATACCCCACAGTTAAAACCAACAACACACTAGTATTTGTACAATTCATTAATGCACTATTGTATAAAATAAACAGAAAATACAGTACAGTAAAGATACTTCTTTAACCAAAGTTTCAATTGAATCCAAAGGAAATTGCACAAAAATTTGCAGCACAGTTAGAAGTCATTACTGACCTATCTGCAAAATTGAGAAGAAACAGTCTTTAGGATTTTACAATGGTTAAATAAAAGTGATGTAATTAAACCACTATAATGTACCAAGCAGAAAAGGTGAAAAGCATTATTTTTCCAGATGTCCTGCTTGTTCAAATAATTTCTTCCAAATTAAACATTGTACAAATGGATTTCCACTTGATCATTACTTTTCTCCCCCCTTCCCCTGAACAAAGAGCTGCCATGAAGAGACAACATTTGGTCTGTTAGCAATGTGTTCCCCTGATGAGAAAGCACTGGAAGAAACATTCCCCCCCTCCAAAAGAAAATTCTAAACCTCATTGTAATTTCTCTAAAATTCAAGAAGCGGTTTCCAAAATCAGCTTACTATGAAAACATGCCATGTTTTTTCTGTTTCTATATTGAAATTTTTACCCATAATGTCAAGAGAGACATACATAGTTGTTAGTTCTCCATCTATAACTATCGTCATAACAATAATGTGAGGGAGGTCAGGTGAGCGGGGCTACCAGATTTGGCTTAAAAAATCTGGTTGACCATAAGTTGGAAACAAATGGAGAGATTCTTAACCTTTTGGAACCTTTTGCTGTCACCTAATGATCATCTATGTTTTTGCAACCCCATCTGACTAAAATTATTTCATGCTGTTCATGTCTGACTGCAAATTTGAATCTGGATCTTCTGGTTTTAAAATCTCACTGGGCTTTGCTAGAAGAAATACAATTTTACATTTAAGTTGTTGAATGAAATACCAATATGGTGATTGTATCCAGAGGTGGGATTCAACCAGTGTAACAACCAGGTTGGTGTGCATGTGCTTTGTGCACGTGTATGCCAAATGCGCACTTCGTGGCGTTTGCAACTCACCTTCTGCTGCAAGCCCCGTGTATAAAACAGTTGATGCGTGGCAATTCGCTATGCTACGTGAATCAGCTGGGCTGGAAAAACCAGAAATAAAGCACAGCCGGGCCAGGTGGGTGGGCCCAACAGATGATCTTTGGAGCTACTGGTTCATCCCAACTGGGCCAACCCAGAGAATCCCACTCCTGATTGTATCTCACATTTTTAGGCTTGCTGTTGAGATACTTGTATTTTCTCTTATATTTCTTATCCCAGACATACAAAAGACACTTGCCCTTTAATGCTTACTTACTGTTTGAGATGGTACATATTGGTTTGAGATTGTTATTGTTGCTTACTAGAATGAAGAAACATAACATTCCTTAACATAACATTAATTCGAGCTGAATGAAACCATCTCCTTCTGAATTTCTCATGAAAGAGAAACTGAATTTTTTTTTAAATATAATTTTCATAAGCAAGCATCTTTCTTACCACCTTTGCTGTGCTCAGTGCTAATTTTGTATTACATAGAGTAAGGCTAGCCCAAAGTCCCACCTGGCAGAGAAGAGAAGCTGAAACAACATTCCAAGATGGCACGTCTTTCCCATATTGCTATTATCCTTATCCAATCGAAGTTTTCCCACAAGTGGGAAATGAGGAATGTAGCTGGAGCCTTTTCTGCTCACTGTATATGTAGCACAAAATTTCTCCACACCACATGTCCCTCTACAAAGTCTTTACTATATCTGCCAAAATAAATATTTTATTACATTTATTTTTGGTTGGTATTGCATATGTTCTCTTAAACTTAAGCAGTTAAAGGTCAGAGAAGTTGACATGAACTGCAGTTTTAAATTAATTGTATGGAACACAGTGTGCATATGTGTATTCGTAGAGATATGTATGCTTCTTGATTAAATACCTAAGAAATTTCCTTTCTAAAAAAGAGCAAAATTATCCTAGGTGAGCAAAAGTATTATAGGTGGATTTGGGCCCCCTCTAATTAAAGCTGGGCTGCATCTGGTTAAAATAGACTTGGCAACAACTGGCTTCACTTGAAGGTTTTACCATGTCAAGGGTATCTTTCACTCACAGCAACGACCCATATTGTACTGAACAAACATATGGGTAGTTTGTTGAGAACAATAGCTTATCAAACCACTTCCCAGGAATACTGAAAGAAAACTATGTGCCTTTGGCAGTTCCTGCCTTGAACAGTGTTTATTTGAAAACACTTCAGAGGTATCTCTATTAAAGGTCTGAGGTAAAACTATCTGAAATAAATGTAATAATAAATCAAGAAGGAAGTAAATCTTATGAAAAGGCACAGATATAAATTGACTAAGGTACATCACTGTATTAAAGGCCCTGTCACACCGGCCAACGGATGCAAAACGTTTGTAAAAAGGACACAGCGGAAAAGAAAAATGTTCCAACCGTTGTTATCCGCTCTCCAAAGGGGCAAAAATTTGCATAACCAGAGCGGATAACACGGAAAGGAACGGACGGGGGGAGGACGCAGGGCAGATAGAAAGCAGATGCGGAACGGAAGCCTAGCGGATGGAAGCGGATGAGAGTGGATAGGTCCCTTCTGCGAACGTTTTTTCCGTTTTTATGCTTTGTTTGCGAGCTGCATCCGCTTTCATCCTTTCTCTGTCCGTGCTACTAACGCTGTGCGTCTGTTCCGCATCCGTTCCACTTCCTCCCTGCGTCTGTTTACCGCTGGAGGGGATTTGAGTTGCGCAGATGCACAGCAGATGCCTAGCGGATATAGCAGATGTGTAACGGATGACAACGGATGCAGAACAGATGTCCCCCGTATGCCTAGCAGATGCAGAATGGACGCGTTGGATACATTTTCCACTCAAAAGTTTTGAGCAGCTCAAAACTTTTTGAGTGGATGATATGTCAATAGACAGATGCTGGATGGATAGAGAGGATGAAAAACGGAGGCAGTGAGTACAGAACGGATGAATCGCGTTAACCAACGGATGGCAAGTGTTTCTCTCTGTTTTACATCCTCTTTCCATCCGTTGGTGCAGTGTGACATGGGCTTTAGAGAGAAAGAGATTTCATACAGTGACATGCATTAATCACAATACTGTAGCAATAATGATTATAGTGACATCAGTTGCAGTGATTGGCATTCTTAGTTTAATTTTCACTTCTTTGTTCTGCTGAAGAAAAAGTTGGAGAAAATGGCCAAATTATGAACAGTTTCTGCATATTAATTCTTGTAGCTATTGCTTCCCCCCCCCCGAATTCTGCAGAATATTGATGTTTTCATGTGAAGCTGTGCTCCTAAACCTTTTCCAATCTTCTGTTACATGTTTGTTTTATTGGATGCTGACATCCTAATGCTATAGCTTCTCATGACACTGGTAGCTGTGATGCACAGATGAAGCCCCCCTATTCACAAGCCTTCTGCACTCACTTCATAGACATCTCCAAATCAAAATATTAATTTGTGTGGTAAGTGTGATCATTTGCTGAAGTAGAGAAGGGTGTGCCCTTTATTTATTTTTTTATTTACTTGGTTTGTCAATTGCTTACAAGATAATAGATATATGTAAAACATAGTTAGGAATACATGGATACATATAAGAAAAATAAAAAAAATAAAAGAAACAATAAGACAGGGATGGTAGACATGTTGGTGCGCTTATGCACGCCCCCTACAGACCTCCTCAGAAAGGGGTGAGTTCAATGGTAGACAGTGTAAGGTTAAAGTTTTAGGGGTTTGGGGAAGAAACCCCAGAATCAAGTAGAGTATTCCAGACATTGACCACTCTGTTGCTGAAGTCGTATTTCCTGCAATCAAGTTTGGTGTGATTAACCTTGAGTTTGTATCTGTTGTTTGCTCTTGTGTTGTTATGGTTGAAGCTGAAGTATTAATTGACAGGTAGGATATTGCAATGTATGATTTTATATGCTATACTTAGATCAGACCGAAGGTGACGTAGTTCTAAGTTTTCTAGGTCTAGAATTTCAAGTCTGGTGGCACAAGGTATTCTCCAATGAGTAGAGGTTTAGCTACATCTGTTATCTGAAACCTCTCAGCAGGCACATCTTGGAAAACTGAAGTTTTGGACATGAAAAATCTTACTTTGATAACTGAACTTAAACAGTTATGACAGAAAAATGCAAATTTCTTTTGTATTAATAATTATCTTTAAAAATCATTTGCATCCGCAATCAAATTGTTTACTTAAATCACAGCAAAATTGTTCAAACACTCTATTTTTAGATGACCTTTCATTGTTTAGGGCATTTGAGTTAATCTTTCATATTGTTGCTGAAATATGAAAAAGTGGAAGATTTCTGTTTTCTGTCCATTTTTCAGATTTTCTGAGCATCCCTGCTTTGAGTTCTTTTTCTGATATCAGAAGGTGCTTCAAGACAATTGTGAGGATGAAAATATTTTCAAATGGATTGGTCAGATCTGTCAATTATTGAAATTAATTTTAAATTAATTTTAAAAATAATGCTTGTAACCAAGGAAAGAGTAATGAGAGAAGAGTTAAATGTTAAAAAAAGTTGAAAAGAAAAGAAAAATACACACAAAGAACGTTGATTAAATTTGCAATATAAATTTACAAATAAAAGAATTTTGTGATTTCATAGAAACCAATAACATCACTGGCATACATTTAGAACATTCCAATTCCTAGCAGAGAATAGACCTTAACCCTAAATAACTATACAATCTTATTTGCTTACTCTATATAATGAATTACTGACATTTGAAGAAATATCAGATTAAATGTTCTGAATTGGAGAAGTACAAAACAACAACGACCAAACTCCATTGTTAAAGCCTCAAACCTTCACAGTTGTCTACCATGGACCCCACCCCATTCTTTTTTTTTAGATAAAGTTTTTTATTTTTAAACACAAACATACACATACAAAAATATAAAAACATGAAATCCTCTTCCATTTTATATTCATACAGCGTGTCTGTTGGTTACGTATCTTTTGTGCTATACTTTTGTAGTCATTTACTCAGAATTTATATCAATCTTCACATTGTCAAACTAACATATGTTTATATACACTGCTCAAAAAAATAAAGGAAACACAAAAATAAGACATCCTAGAACTGAATGAATGAAATATTCTTATTAAATATTTTG
Organism: Laticauda laticaudata; assembly: GCA_004320025.1. Classification (NCBI taxonomy): domain Eukaryota; kingdom Metazoa; phylum Chordata; class Lepidosauria; order Squamata; family Elapidae; genus Laticauda; species Laticauda laticaudata. The sequence continues at coordinate 12,913 of BHFT01025964.1, forward strand.
TTCATTACATTGAATGTGCTGACAACAAAATCACACAAAAATTATCAATGTAAATCAAATTTAGCAACCCATGGAGGTCTGGATTTTTGATTTTGGAGTTACACTCACAAAATGCCTGAAAGTGGAAAAAACACTTTCAACTACGGCTGAATCCAGTAGGCTTTGATGTAATGTCCTTAAACAAGTCACAAATGAGGCTCATGTAGTTGTGTGTGGGACTTCCGTGTGCTTGTATGACCTCCCTACAACACCTGGGCATGCTCCTGATGAGGTGGAGGATGGTCTGCCTGAGGGATCTCCTCCCACACCTGGACTAAAGATGCCCAACTTCCTGGACAGTCTTCTGCTGGGTGACAAGTCTGATTTTGAACGTGGCGTTGGTGGATGGAGCGAGACATTGATGTCCGCCAATGTGATCAATTGATTCAGGTCTGGGAATCGGATTGTGTGTGGTCCAGTCCATAGCATCAATGCCTCGTCCTTTCAGGTAAGGTCGTGGCGTGACAGCATTCCTACAGCACATGCAGGTCTAGCATTGTCTGTTGGCATTAGAGTATTGGACCTAAGGGCCAACTCGCACACGGCAGCATTCATGGTCTCACAGGGGGTCTAAGGATCTCATCTTGGTTCCTAAATGTTCATAAGCAGGCTACCTCTGGCGTGAGCACATGGAGGGCTTGTGCAGCTCCCCAAAGAAATAGCGATCACAATTCCCACACCATATACTACTGACCCAAATGTGAAAACCGGTCCATGATCTGGTAGGATGTTGGCAGGCCAGCAGAAGAATTCTCCCACAGTGTCTTCCATTGAACCCTGTCGACATTGTTCACAGTTTGTTTCTCAGTTGTTGATCTGCTTCATGGCTGTGAGACGCAGCAGGCTCCAGTGGCGAATTCCATGCAATCTCGGTTTTCTGGCAATGCCAAGGCATTCGTCGCTGCATGGTTGAGACTGTCAAAGGGCACAACCACCCACCTGTTTGGACGTCAGGTATCTTCATACCACCTTCTATGGTCTAGTCCTGTTCTGACGCATTTGTAGGCAGCCAGCATGACACATTGTGGGCCTCACTGGAGGTCTTTTTTGCAGGTCTCTGGCACATGCTCCCTGTCAGCATTTTCCCTGCACAAAGGCGGAGGTAGCGGTCCATGCGATTGGGTTTTATTAGCTCTCTTCCTCGACCTCCTCCACATCCCTCGCTGAATGGTACTGGCTGGCTCTCCTGGTAGGCGGCCACTCCATGGCTCTCGACACTATGCTTGACAGACCACATGCAAGACTGTCTTGCCAACGAATGCTTGCATTGAGGTGCTCATGCTGGATGAGCTGCACTACCTGGGCCACTTGTTGTGGGTTGTAGACTCCGTCTCATGCTTCCACTAGAGTGAAAAGCACCGCAGCATCAAAAGTGACCAAACCATCAGCAGAAAGCACAGGAACTGAGAAGTTGTCTGTGGTTGGGCACGCAGGATCCATTTGCAGACAATCCAAACTACTATTCACTTCTTTATTGGGGAATTTGAGATGCTCAACAGTTTGACACCTATGTTTTTTTTTCAACATTTAACCTTTGTATTTTGTCTATTGGCTTTTCATTTTTTAAAAACACAAAAAGCAGTGTAAAGGAACCACTTAGATTGTCAAAGTTAGTGATCTGGACATAATCCCAAAATGTGAGACATTGACAAGTATATAAGAATTAGACACATAGATGCTGTGATTGAATAACATTGGAGTTCTTCCATTATATATAGCTAATTGTGCTAAGTTTATAAGTGTTCGCACCGTTTATTTGTTTTGTTTGAGCAGTGCTACTTGGAGATCGAGTTTATTTACGGCATACAAATTGTGTGTTGCTTCATTCACTTAATCTTATTTATTCCATTGTGTTTTTTTACAAGATGTTTCCATACATCTCTATATATTTTCTCCTGGAAATTTTAGGAGTTACCCTTAATTCCAATACATTACATTGTGTTATTCTTTCAATGAGTGTTTAATTCAAACCTACCTTATCTTGTTATTCTATAAAATTATCAAATTTATATTGTTAAAAATCAACATCTTTTTAATTTATTCTAGAATTTTACTATTTAATTTCACAAAATTTTATCTTATTGTCTCATAAGTCTCAATATTGCTATGACTTTTATTTTTCGATTCATTATTTCTGTTATGTTTAGTCCAGATTTATCCAATCCACTCTGATAAAGGAAATATACAAAATCCCATATTCAATTTTATATAAATATATTAAAGACATTATCTTTTCATTGTTTTTTTTCTCTATGATCAGTGTTAATTATCTAATAGTCTAAAGTCCTATCCACACACTACATTTTCAGCTACAGTGCATAATTTTTTTGATTTCCTAACCTTCGGCTCCTGCATAAGGGATTTTTGTCAATTTTTCTTTAGAATCCTTTATGATTCTTCACACAATTTAATACAATTATATCTTAGTCTGCTGTTAATGAAACGAATACATCTTTTAATTTTATTTTTAATTTTTTCCTACAATTTACAATCATTAAATATTCCGAGAATCTTTAATTATATTATGCTCTTAGGTAAGACCCCCATTTTGATTTTCATTCTCACCTCCCCCCATATAAAAAACATCTTTGGATTGAAAGTTCTATATAGCTTTTTTATCATTTCCTTAGTTCTATTCTCTGCTGGCAAGTATTGAAGAATGACAAGAAATTTCTTAACTAGTCACATGCAATTTCAAATATTAAAAGAATTATTATTTGTTGTTATCCCAAATTAATTTTCTATTACTTTTGCGTGTGGGCCAGTTGTCTGTACGCTTCTAGGATTATATTAAAAATTTCAGTAGTATATCTGATAGCATCTTCTGACCCATAGAGTAGTTTTGGTACTATTTTTCTTTCCTTGTTAATAAATTAACTTTTCTAAATTAGATGAATTATTATTTCAATATTAATGAATAAGTTTCTCTCCCTGTGATGTGTTCTTATAGATACTTCTGCTGTTACAACTCTTTTCCAGTTTTTTAGCAAATATCCATATCTGGTATCCTGGAACTTTCCAGCATTCTGTGTTTTTTTAAAAGGCTTCTGTTAGCTTCGCATCATTGTTATTAGGTTTCCTTCTATACATTGTTTCATTATATTTTTGGGTATCTGAGGTAATACTTTCACTTTCTGAAGATATCTGCTGTTGATTTTTTTTCTTCTTGAATAGTTCTCTTGTAAAATACAGTTTCGCGCATTAGTAATATTTGTCTTGTATATTTTTTTTTCTTCTCGCTCATTTCCATTTAACAAATCTGTCTGTTATTTATGCAGTTGGCTAATTTTCTTGCTTCTCTTTTCCCTTTTTCAAATTAATAAGCTAGCATCTGTCCTGGTTCTTTGCATCTTCAAATGTAATTGTTTCCGCACTTTAATTTTGTTTGTGGCTGAATTCCTCTTTTTCGCATTGAATCACATTTTATATTTTAATTATATTCCATTTTTATTTTTAATGTCTTTTTTTGTGGGGACACTTTCTGTAATCTTTTTCCAGTCTTTTATAGTCATCTTCTAATGTCTTAAAATGGTCTTTTTCTGTTTTCTGTTTCTCTTCTCCTAGGTCATAATCTATTATGCCAAGGCCTGCTTGTGGTAGGCCTTCATTCGTGTCCCAGAGATTCTGTAAATTTTATGTATCCTCTTTTCTATTTTCTTTGAAGAAAGAAAACAAGGTTTCTTTCTCTATTTTCTGTTTAAAGTCTTTTTCGCTTCAGAAATCATATTATTTAAAGTCCATTCTGGGATCTCTTTTGTTATCCTTTCCAAATAACTGATACTGGATTATGATCTGCCGCATGTGCTTGTTTCTATTTCAATCTGTTGTACATTAGTCAATAATTCTTGTCTGACATCATATTCATATCTATTCTAGACCAGGATGTGGTGTGCTATTTGAATAAAAAGTATATTGCTTACTTTCCACATTTCTCTCTCTCCATGATTTTGTAAAATTAAATGTCTTCTGTTATTCGGCAGGAAGGAAGTTTTGGTAGTTCTTTTTCTAACCATTTCTTTGTTGTTTTCTGTGTTTTATAGTCCCAAGTCGGTCATGATAATTAGACGCGATGCTTCCACATTAAGATCACCCATCATGGCAAGATATTAAACATGAGTCCAAAATCAGTTATTTTGTATGTCATTTTCCTAATAAAATTCCTTTCTTGTTTATCATCCGGGGGCATAAATTGCAATTAAAAGTGTTTTTAACGCCTGTTATCCATTGTCTCCACCACCCAAAATCCTTCGCATCATCAATCTGTATAAGCTAGTTCTGGGCCAAAATTATTTCTTTAATATATAATGCGCACACGCCGTCGTTTTTTCGAATGTGCGCAGCGAAGTGAATAATTTCCTAATTTTTCTTGTTTTAGTATATATTCATGTTGCTTTTTTAATATGTCACCTTGTACCTTGAATATGTATCTTGTGAGCAGATTATATCAAATTTTTAATTTGTTCTAATTTATGAAATACTTCCGCTTCTTTTAATAGCTGAATTAAGTCGCTTTATGTTTAATCGTAATACATTTTTTTTTTCATCCATGTTAAGCCTTTTATAGGAAGTTTTGTTGGCTCTAGTAGATCTCAATTCTCGTTGTTCTCTGGGTATACCTACTGGCAGCCTTTCCTCTTCTTCTTCTTTTTTTTTTTCAATTACTGCTATAGATTCCTGCTTGGAATTCAGTTAGTGACTCTTTCTTTCTTTCTTCTTCCTCCTTTTCTCTAAAAGTATTCTAAGTAGAATAGCTCAGCTTTTCCAACTGCATCAATTCTGTGTCTTTGTTCCTGCCTTTAGTCAAGAATAAATATTATCTTTCTCCTTCCTCTCTTACTCTTCTTGGTATCTGTTTCAGCACCTACAATTTCCTTTACTTTTATAGTTTTAGTGTTTTCTCTCTTCCACTCGACCATGGAGTAAGCTGTTGTTCTTAATCACTCTTCTTAGTAAATTTGAGTGTGAACTTCTGCCTGGTACTGCTAATGCCTCATTGCATATCTTGGCATAGACACAAAACACTTCATAGTCATTCCATCCAGCCATGCTTTGTCTTTGTTATTTCCAAGTGCTTCTGTCCAATATTTCTGCCTATTATTTCAGCAAGGTTTTCAGCCCTTTCCTCTTTCTTCTATAGTTTTTTGAATATCTTTAAGTAAAATTCTGATTTGTCTATTTCCCATCTCTAATGATTCACCCCTGCCCCTTCTCGATATTGCTCAAGGGAAATGATCAATACCCATCTCCAATTTTTCTTAATCTCTTTGGTATAGTCTTCTTTCAATTTTTTGATCGGTCCTTCATATTTTATCATCTGTGAATATTTTCTCACTTTTTCATCTGTCTTTTCAATTTTTTGGTTCCAATTTTCGTTGAATTCCTTGGCAATGATGCATCTGTTATGTTCACTTCTTTCTGCTTTTCTGCGTTTTTCCTATTGTATAGTATTGTCCGTATAGAGTCATTTGTTCCTGCCAGTATGGTGAGGAGTGTTGGCATTTGAAGAGCTGGTGGTCTGTTTTGTCTTTCTACTGCAATTCTTGTAATGCTCTTATCGTAAAGAAAGAGAGAGAGAAATAGAAAAAAAAAGAAATAAACAAGAAGCGAAGACAGATACAGTTCCACTCCCAGGAGAAATAAGGAAAAAAAGAATACTTTCAGGCACTTGTATATACCTTAATCCCAATTTATTTGCAATGGTAGGTGTAAAAATAATTAAGAGGGAAAAAAGAAAAATATTCCTAGTAATGTTCCTCTTGATAGTTAACGCGCCCGCACCCCAAAAAAAATAAAAGTTTACATTCTATGTTGCATGGTTTGAAAAGTTAAAATCCAATTTAGAGAGAGAAGAAATAGAGCCACTAGTGGGGGGGGGTTGTAGCAAATGAGAAGGTCATAAAGAGTTAAAAAAGCTAATTCTAGTATATGAAGACAAGTGGCCTCTGTAGACTCTAATGATCCAAGGCTCTTCTCATAAATCAGCTCAGAGTTTTTCAAGGTTCATTTTCATATTCTTGTCTTTCTTGTCAAGTCTTTCAACTCCAGATCTCCAGCTAAGTCTGTTCAGAATGAGACCCTGAATTAAACAATTACATGCCGATTTCTCATTTCGTTCGTGTTTGTTTTTTTTTTTTTTTTTCTCGTTTGTTAATTGTTTCAATCCTTTACCCTTGGTTATCACATTTTACAATCAGTATTTCAAGTCCTTTTACTATTATATTCAGGGCTAAAATTTTGCCAAAAATAAAAATATCTCTGTTTCAAAATCTAATCTGTGTTTTTTTCTCATTTTTCCCAACACACGTGGTTTTTAATCGCAGTATTTTTTAGCATCCACACAAGTCCACTACATAGGTAATATGAGCCCAGGGGTGGTCTGGGATGACATTTCCATACATTTTTTGCGTGGATTTAATTTTCGTTGGAACATTCTTCGCTATTCATGTCGGGGACAATGGCCATCTGTAATAATATCTTATAGCAAGATTTTCTCTATAGCTGTTTGACATGTGTCATTTTTATAATTTTGAGCCGACAATTTTTTTGTCCAATTTCTCCTAAAATCAAATTCCCATATCCAAAATTCAAATCCCCAACGGCAATTTGTTAACTTGTTTCTTCTTGTAAGTTTAATAAGCTAGGTCCCACGCCGACGGAGTGCAAATTGTATGCAAAAAGGACACAGCGTGATGAGCAAAATTTCAGGAGTGGCTCCATCCGTTGTTATCTTGCTCCAAAGAGGGACCAAATTTGCATAAACAGAATCGGAAAAGAATGGAAAGGAACAGATGGGGGTAATATGTATGCGGGGATGTTTAAGCGATGTCACAGGAAGCAACTAGGCAGTTGGAAGCAGATGGAAGCGGATAAGACACATCCGAAGGGTCTATTCGGAGGAGAATTACGAAGCGGAGGCATAGCGGAAGGCGGATGCATAGCGGATGATGGCGGATGCGATCATCCGGACGCCTTATTAGGAGCAAAGCAATGCCAGTACGCATGTATATTGTATGCAAAGTGTTTTCACTGCGTCATGCGGGGAGTATGAAATTGCGTTCAGTTCCACGGATATAAAGGATGCAGCTCGCACACAGTTCAGTCATTCAGAGGAAGACGTGCTGGCACAGACATCTTCAATATTAGGCAACCATGGTTCGGTCAGTCGCGGAAGAAGAGAAAGCCTGTGCCGTACTCTGCAGCCTGGCTAAGAAGGACAAACACCACACCCCTGGCACTGACTCTGAAGCGCTGGTGCCCTGCTGTGCTGCTGCTGGTGCTCCGCTGCTGGTGCTGCTGGTGCTTCTCACTGCTGCTGCTAGCTGCTGCTGCTGTGGTGGACGCAGGCCCCAAGGCCCTCAAAACCTCTGCTTGCTGACGGCCCTGAAAGGCCCTGCTGCTGTAAGCCTGCCAGACTTGGGAGGAAGAGGCGAGAGGGAAAGGGAAGAGAGAGGAAACAGTACAATACCATTCCCGAGGAAGCATGAGGAGGCAGGTGAAGGATATAGGCTGAGGAGTTATAGCGAGTACCTCTGGAGAAAGGCCAACAGACTGTTCGAGGGACAGCCTAAGGAAAGAAACAGGCGCAGGCTTGGAGAGAATCAAGGCAGAGAAGCCTGGGCTATAATCACTGCAGAAGTACTCCTTGGATGGTGGATCAGCACATTGCACACGCTGGTAATGGAAGCTACACCTGAAAGAAATCTGAGCAGGCCACTGTCAAGCTCACTGAGACGTCGAGATGTACATCACATGGGCCAAGTGCAGTCTCCTGCAGGGATGTAGATACCGAACCGAGGAGCTAGCCCTCTGCATAACCCCTCCTCCCTCAGACAGCCCACAAAAAAGAAAAAAAAAAAAAAAACAACCAGAGCCCTCCCCCCAAAGTTTTCTTTTCCAGCCAGGAAGATAGCTGCCCTGTCAGCAGAGGTGTGCTTCGAGGGCCCGCACGGCAGAGACCATCCCCGACAGCATTCACTCCCCAAATGGCTGAGGACTTGGAGGATCCCAAATTACAAATAGCAAGAAGCAGGCAGCCATTCAGAGACGCAGACCCGAATCACCCACACCACCCCAGCTCCACAGGGTGCAGGCAGAGAGGCAGACTGGAGCCGGCCAGAGCCACACGTCCTGTTGATGATCAGTGGGACACAATCTAAGACGCCAGCACAGAAAAATTTCTCAGCTGGTTCACAGTGACAGTACGCATCCCAGACCAGAACCCTTTCATGCACCTATAGGGAGACCAGACCTCATGGACATGCCCGAGGCCTCTAAGCCAAGTGTATGAAAGCATAAAGAATAGGCAGCACTCTGCACAACCCATTCAAGGCCCCAGCTGAACTGCTCCGACCAGTCCAGGTTCTGCTCCTCACACTCAGGTGATGTCACAGCCTTTCCATGGCTTTCATACAGGCCGCCTACTCTACCAAGGCTAGCAAATTACCAGGACTTCCCACAGCAAAAACAGCCCTTCCCAGTCCAGGCCAGGTCAACTTGAAAACAAACGACGTGATAATATCGCATGTCCCCAGACACCACACGTCGGAAAAGTTAAATACCTCACACATCAGGACTTAGACCAGACAGCCCCTAACTGATAAGTTTCTAACCTCCTTCCTCCACAACCACAGGCCAAGACCCGGGCAAAGACAATTGTCATCAGGTCCTGGTTGGCTTGACACTCCAGTACTGATGAAGGGGGCCTCTCAACCTCACAGGACTGAGGTCCTCTCTGAGAGCTTCCTGAACGACACTCATCCCCTGTTGTACTACCTCGGAGGCCAGCACCGAGAGTGCCCCAGCAGACGCAAGACACTCAAGCTCACAGCCACCTCCACAGTCCTGCCCCTTAAATAGCTGGGACCTTTGGACATGCCTCAGAGTGCTGAGAATATGTGGCCAGAGACTGAGTTGTTAACCTGTCACTTTTATCTTTGCTTAAGACACTTTACTTGGTTCAATTTTGCCTTTTTTAATAAAGGCATACAGTGTTTACTTAAAACAGTGTATTAATAAAGGTTAATCTTTGCTTAACACATCTTGGTTCATTTTTTTTACTTAAGAAAGTGTTGGTAAGAACTTGAAAAAAATCGGTTATACCCTCTTTGCATTGGTTGGGAACCCCTTGCTGGTGGAATAGGTAAATGGGATAGCGTGGGATTGTAACCTTCAGAGCAGCATATGTGGGAACTGTCAATGGTCCACCATCGTCAGTGATCCAGACTGATTTTCTCTCCCCTTATTTATACAAAATTATTGGTTGTCCGCTATGTCTTCCACATACTTCAGGCATTAACTCCAACGACATCCTAAATATTTGCACGAAATACATCAATATACAAATGGTTTTTGTCCGTTTTAATGTTTTTATATACGAGATGCATCCCTTACATCCTTTCTATTTCTGTGCTACTGAACTGTGGGTGGTGGACATTCCGTGTACCTTTTCGTTTTCCCCCTCCTTCCATTTTCAGCTGGAGCGGATGTGAGTTTGCGAGGATGGCCCAGAGGATGCCGAGAGGATACAGTGGGATGTTTAACGGATGATTAACGGACCATAGGAACACTTGTTTTGCCGTATATTGTTGTGGATGTTACATTCGTACTTGCGGAAAGTTCATCCATTTCAAGAAAGTTTTGTGCAGCTCAAAACCTCTTTGCGTGGATTGAAATCTCAGTGGACAAGATGCTCGACGGATTATGAGCGTATAAACACGTAATGCAATAGTACACAACGGATGCCATCATGTTTTCGCACGGATGGCAAAGCTTTTTTGTCTTGTTTTAACATCCTCTTTGGTGCAGTGGGACAGGGGCTTTAATTTCTAATAAATATCCATACAATTTTTTAATCAACCTTTTCAAATCAGTACCTGTCAAAATCTTATCTAAGTCATCAGTTTATGACATAAAACCTTCCTGTTTAGAATCTTTATATACCTTGAATGTTTTTGGCGCATATGAAAACAATTCATCATTATCCTTGTTCCCTCTAGTTTTTTGTATAGATTAAGTTCACCCTTTTTCATTCAATGATTTCACCATATCTAACGTTTGTTCCTTTTGTATATTATTAGGATATGAAATTGCTTCAATAATCGATAACCAGACCTGGAATTTTTCAAATAACAATTGTCTTTTTAATCTTCTCCCCAGTTTAACCCACAGACTCTATATATAAGCTTCTAAAATACCCCTAATGTTTTGTTCCTTTATCCCATAGAACAGCAATGCAACCCCAACAACAGATCAATTCCTCTAATACAAAACAATCTTGTATTTCTAATCTTATCCATTCCTTCACCCACATAAATTTTGTTAACTTGGAATACAACTCCCAATAGGCAAACCAAACTCCTCTACTTTATTCTCACTATTCCTTACCTTGCCCTATATAATTTCAACACAATTTATTTAAAAGTAGTCTTCAGCCCTAACTGGAATTGTTTGAAAACAATTATAAAATTCTGGGTAATATATTTATCTTGATTGTTGATATTCTCCCTAATTAATTACAGTTGTAATATTTTCCCATTTGCCAAAATCTAGCGCTATCTGCTGTTTAAGTTTGATATAATTAATTCTCTTTACTATACTGGCATCTTGCTGTAAGTCTAACCCCAAATACTTGATTTATTTCGTAACCTGAATTTTCAATAGGTCTGCCAAGTTCCTTCCTTTGTCTGATAGCATATTCTTGTCAAGATCTTTGTCTTATCTTTATTTATTTTCAAACCAGCCACCTTTCCATATACCTCTTATCTGTTTCCTATGCCATTTTGATGCTGTTTCTAGTGGGTCTTCAATAATACAACACAGACACATCTGCAACTGCCTTGGAAACTCAACATTCTTGCCTTTTAACTTTTCATCCTTTATGTTATGTTCTTTTCTCTATATTTATATTTATTCACTTCCAAAGTTAACAACAAACACAGAGGTATAGTAGGCACCCTGTCTTGTTCCTTTCTTATATCAATAATCTGTCAGTTCTCCTCTAACATGTAACTTTTGTCCATTTGCCTTATGATATATAGCTTCTATTATGTTTGAATAAATTATTCTAGCAAAGGCCCCATCTGTTCCACCGCAGTCAATAACGATGAATCCCAGTTCAACTTACAACATGCCTATCTGTGGCATGCTAGGAAATATCAGGCTATTTGTTTGTTAGGATTCCTCACGAAGTATCTCAAAGTGCCAAGATTACTCTCATATTGTATCTAATTGTCTCTTTGGCAGAATCCATTTTGATCAGAATACGATAAAATTATTTAAATATTTTAAAGTCTTCTGCAATATTGAAGCAAAAATTTATAATCTGTGGTTTAGTAGGGAAATAGGTCTATCAGTCTTAAGCTTGTATCGGTCTCCCTATTTTTGGAACAAGTGGTGATATAAGCTTCTACACATGATTTAAGGTACCTCTTCTTTAACATAACTTCCATTCATACTTCTAGCAATGGAAGATTCAATGAATTCTTGTAAATGTTTGTAACATTCGCCGAAGGTCCAATGCTGGGCGCTGGGGTGCCGTTCCATATTTGCTTCTTAAGTGCTTCAGTAACTCCATACATCGTTATAAATCGCTTTCTTTCTAACATTGTTTCAATCTCTTTAGGTATCTGGGGTAAATTAGCATTCTGTAAATACTGTTTAACTCTTTCCTCAACAATATTCTCTTGGGTGTATAGTTTCCAATTTGGCATCAAAATATATCAGACAAGGATGTTTTTATCTTTTTTCAGATCATGCTGTTTTATTGTATCAGAGTGGAACTAATATACTTTGGAAGTTTATAGCTACATTAGACATTTATTGGAATGTGTGCCTAATACAAAGCAGACTATAACCTCTAATTTTTAAGTTATATTATAATTTAAGTTTTAAGTTATATTTAAGTTATATTATTATTTTCCAGTTAAAAATAATACATGCGGAGATTGAAAATGTATTGTTTCTAAAACAAATAAAGTATAATGTCTGCATTCCCATAATTATATGGGAAGATGGAAACAAATCTGTTTAATATTTGAAATAAACTCTGTGTCATTTATTTAATTAAAGATGACCTCTCACATCGGAAACCTCCAATTTAATTTTTGTGAGAGTAAAGTTCACCATATTTTGTTTTGCTTTGTTTTTAAATAAAGATCAGTAGTTTGCATAATGTCCAATGCATGATGTGTACAAATAGAAGAAACATTCATTTTAGAGAACTATTAAATTAAATAATTTATTTATATACTGCTAAAACTCTTGTATCTGCAGTCTTTAACTGAGTGAAATGATGTATCATGAAGGAAGACCTTTTGAACTAAGATAGATGGACTAACTTACAGAATATATTCAAAATGACTCCTATAGAATTGAAAACTAGTAAATTATATCAATATTTTGTGACATAAAAATTATATCATACAAAATATTATAAAATATTTTTGGTGGTCAGTTCCTGATGTTTGGTTGTGCTGTACAGTTCAACATGGGCTACTTTCATGTCAGATGCATATCTCCCTGAATTTTAGTAACTTTTCAAGTACATCAGAAGCTTTATCTTTGTTGAAGGTACTGAGGAATCTGATAAGAAAATATCTCCAAAATGATGACCCAAGTGGTCACAGGTTGTAATATACTACTATTAATGTTTGTCTTTTTTAATTGCACAAAACTTTAGATTGTAAGGAAACAGTTTTTGAACAAAGGTGAGCCAACTGTAAATGAGCCAACTTACAGAATGCAAGGACCAACTATACCTGTAGGAATGAAATTTAGGAATGTTGTAGCTGCTTCAGTACAGGTAGTCCTTAACTTATAACTGTTCATTTAGTGATCATTCAAAGTTACAACCTCACTGAAAAAAGTGATATGATCATTTTTCACACTTATGACTATTGTACTATCCTTATGAATAAGTGATGAAAATTCAGGCACTTGGCAACTGACTCATATTTATTATGGTTGCAGTGTTCTGAAGTCATGTTTTCATCTTCTGCAATCATCTGACAAGTAAAATCAATAGAAAAGCCAGATTCACTTAATAAATATGTTACTAAATTAACAACTGCAATGATTCACTGAACAACTGTAGCAAGAAAAGTCATAAAATGGGGCAAAACTCATTTAACAAATGTTTCATTTTGCAACAGAAATTTTGGACTCAATTGTGATCTTAAGTCAAGGACTACTATGCTGCAATACTGCTATTGCTTCAGCAATGTCTTGCTGCTGTGGTCAACCATTTGACCATCATTTCCAACAGTCCGTGACAGCTTCCCACAGGTCAGTGGGGAAGCCAGAAGAAAGTATAAACTTGATTGTAATTGCTGATACTCTCTGCCAACTTCCCACAAGCAATGGAGAAGCTGGCAGGGAAGATTGGAAGTTACTCAGGTAAGTATCCTCCACTAACATAATTATCTCAGCTCCTCTGCTTATTGAACATCTCCACATACTTCTCTCAATATATGCCACATCCCAGTGCATCCTCCTCAAGTCACACTGCACCTTTCCTGCACTTTCCGATACTCTTTTCAATTCATGCTGCACTTCTCATGATCCTGTGTACCCACATAGGCCTCCACAATCCTCACAGCACAACCTCACTCATATTCCCAACTCACACCACATTTTTCATGGACCTGTGCACACCTCCCCAATCCATGTAGTATCTCTTGCACACCCTTCCCAACCCAATCCATACTTCATACACTCTCACTGATCTGCACTTCACCCCAAGGTGCCCTCCTCAACCTATGCTGTACTTCTCACACATATCCCACAGTTCCTGCCAAGTTGTGAAATCATGTTCTAAATCAGTATTTCTCAAACTTGGCAATTTTAAGATATGTAGACTTCAACTCCCAGAATTCCCTAGCCTTCCCATTTTAGGGGAATGGAAGTGTGTACACATTGCCAAGTTTGAGAAATCTAACCTAGAAAACTGGTTTTCCTGATGCTCTGGTCCAGATCCTAACCAGGATTTTTGAGATCAACTGAGATCAGTTAGGCACTGCCAAGCAAGTTGCATATGAAAGAATTTATAAAATAGGTTAACTTCAAAGGAACACTTACCAAGAGAATAAATGAAATGGTAATGTTGTCTAGATGCAGACTGTCTGTTAGGAAAAAAAGAAGATAGCCTTTTGAGGATTGTAAACAGTCCCTGTCTACATCTTTTCAAAAACATCAGCATTTTTTCCCAGGATGCTAGGATTCTGACCTCCACAGCTTCTAGGAAACCTAGGAAAAGCTACAGCTGCTATGTTGGCAGCTTCTGCCATCATTCTTTGAAGTTTTGAAATTTAATCTGAAACTTTGTCCAACTCTGATTGGTATTGTTTAGTGTGCAAAGTGTGTTTTCTATAACTTTTCTCGGTTATTCCATCTAAAATTGGCAATACTGCATTGTTTCATTTTAAGAAGCTAAACCGTCATCTTGTTCTTTCTTCCAAAGCTAACTTTCCTGCCTTGTTGCAAAGTAGACAACATTTCAAAACAGGGTATTTAAGGTATATTCAGGAACTCTTTGCTGAGCAATCATCAATTCTTGATTAATGGTAATTAAATTGGAATTTTGTTCAATATTCACAAAAGCAGCAACCAAGCTTCTGCTAGCTGACTATCTTGGCATTTAATCGCCTCCTCTTTTGAAATGCAAATTATATGTATTAGTTGTTAAAGTCCCAGGTAGCTCTGGATAATTTGGATTATGCAAACATTCATAGACTTTTTAGCAAATGGTCCCCTTTTCAAATCACAAGATATCCATGAATAGATATATGTTCTTTCCTAGTGATGAGTCACTTTAATCCTGTCTTTGGGAATTACACAAGAGACTTAGAGCATCAAGATAGCTCATGATTTTGCATATAGTCTGATTAGTAATAAGTTACATATTTAAATTCTTTCAAAGTTGAAAATCTATAGAGAAAGAAAACTACTACCTTCTAGCTTTGTAACAATTTTAAAAATTATTCCAAGTGTTAACAATACAGCCAACCAACACTGATTTTTTAAAAAATCATAATAATAAAATAAAATACATTATGGGAGCTTATTATGAAGCATTCATATTCAGCATTCATGCTCAGAAGACCGTTCGTTGAGAAGATAATTTATAAGGAGATATTTAATTTATATAATAAATAAATGAGGTAGGAGATGGGAAGTCTCTTTGATTGTTTAATAAATGAAGAAAAGATAGAATTTGAATAAAGTAATCCCCAATTAAATGGTTTACTGTTACTATTTCAGGTAGTGTTAATTCTGTCACCTTTAAATAGCATGAAACCAAGAAGAGATTAATTATACAAAATAGAAAAACTAAGGTGAACTCACTATTTATTTAACTGAGGGGCAGTGCATTATTTTTCCTTGTAAAGCTTCAACAATCCTGAAACCTGAAAAAGAAGGTTTGAGCCTCTTTGGCGACAGACCAAAACTTCGTCTCTGTGAGGCTTCGATCGATGCTCACTGCTGGAGTGCCCCAAGCCGGCTGTTTTGGGGACTAAGCCACCCCAAAGAGGTGGTGAAGAGGGGAAAGACTGCCTGCAGGGTTGAGGAGAGCTGCATCTCTCCTCCCCAGCTGGCCATTATTTCCTTTCCCGAAGGCGGTTGCAGTGGTGGTCAGAAATGGCCATCTCAAAGAAGAACTCGACTGGAAAAGAATCTGCAGTAGGAAGATAAGAAGAGAAAGTTTTGGTTGACTGGGTCAAACAGCAAAAGCAACAAATAAGGTATCCTGGAATCTAATTAAAAAAAACCAATAAGCATTGTTCCCTAAGAAGATTTTTAAGTCTGCGAAGGAAGGGAAAAGGGAAAAGATTTGGGTTTTTTTTTCTCCTTTTCCTATACTGACAGCTGAGAGAACTTAAGCAAGAAATTGGAAAAAAAAAAAATCACCTTTGACATTAATAGGCATTTAATGGCTGAAAATGAAAACTCAAGGATAATAAAGATTTCTGGATAATTCAAAAGCTTTTTGAAACAGGAAAGGAGAGAAAAAAGAATAAAAGGGCAGGATTTGGAAGGGAGGAGAACTGCCTGGAATTAAAAAAAACTTACACAGCAAAATCTCAAACAAGACTTCCAAAAGATAATTTAACTGAAACAGATCGCAACAAAAACCCAGGAAGAGAAAGTGGAAAAAAGAAATAAGAAGAAATAACTCAGGACTATTTGGATTACTGATGATCTCTGGATTTTGGTATTGTATCGAATAACTAAAATCAATCGGTGGTTGTTTAAAACATGTTTAAAATGGCTCCATTTTAGAAGAACTGAAAATGGAACTTAAAAAGTACAAATGAAGATGCACAAGAAGGGAGACATTCTTTTGGCTTCGTATTTCAGTTTTTAGAAATGGAGATTTGGAATTATGAAAAACACAAGAAATGCCTGCGACAAGAAGATTGGCACAAAGAAGAAGCCATCTTTAATGAACAATGTAATCTTAGGTGGGGGGGAAAAGGAAGGGGGGGAAAGAAGTGGAAAGTTTAAGATTGGGAAAAACAACTACAAAAAAATAGGGTGAAAAATAAGTATAAAATCAAGAAAGCAACAGAAGAGGGAAATGCAGAAGAGAAAATTAGATGTAGAGAGACAAGGAGATAAAAGGGAAGGGAGAAGATGAGAGAGAAGAAAGAAAGGAAGAAGTTATAAAGGACAGAAACAGAATATAGAGAAACAGGGCCTATTTAGAGATAATGGGTAAAAATTAATGCAAAAAGGATTCTGCAAAGGTACATAAAATAGTGTGTTATAAGAGAAACAGAAATATTTTAGAAAATATGAAACAATGTATGATTAAAATGTTTGATAAAATAGCTATCATAATTCATGGGATGCTTGTCAATAAATAAATGTAACAAAATGAATATTTAATGATTTACAAAACATATGTAAAAAGAAATAAGGGAAAAATTAATTATGGAGATTATATGTGTTTTTAAGAAAGTTATGATATTTAATTGAAAGAAATGTTAAAGATGTTAAGATTTTAATGATTATTAATGATAAGAACTGAATTGGAATGGAATGAGGGTTATAATTCATATATTTATAATCTTTTTTTAAAGAATATATGGTGTATTATAAGATGTACCAAGCAGAATTCGATTGGAATTATATATTATGTATTATAACTGAAAGGTCATAACCTTTAAGGTATATTTGAAGTTTAAAATAAGAGTTGGAATGGATGTAATTAAAAAGATATTAAAGTATCATACTCCAATTAGTAACTAGCAATGAGGAGAAAATTTGTTTCAGAGAAAAAGATAATATGAAATTGAAAACAGAAACAGACAAAAGTTATGATTTGAATTGAGATGAGATAATCAAAATAAAATTGAGAAAATTAAAAGAGGAGAAAAACTATATAGAAAATGTAGAATAGTATAAGATATGGAATACAACACAAAAAGGAGCATGAAACTGAGTTTTGTGTCTGTATAAAGAAGTTAAACTCAGGACCATACTATTTTCAAAAAAGATGTTTTACTTGTGTTTCGTATGTGTGAAAATCCAAATAAAACTTTATTAAAAAAAAAACAATCCTGAAACCTAGCCAAATATTGTAAAAAATAGTAATATGTATCACAAGATTACATTCCTTCCAATATACTCTACAAATATTTTATTAGTATAATTTTTAAAAGATAGTAATATCTATGGATTTTTTAATAAAGTTTTTTATTTTTATTTTGATATCTATGGATTCATGATGATTTGTCAAAAACAGGGAGTTATTTTAAAAAATTCAAAGTTGGCTTATCAAGTTTAAATGAGTTCAAGGTTACAATGACTCAAACTATGCCTGTTCTGAATGTAAAGGAGAGAGGAGTTGCTTCCAATAAATTTAAGCAAAGCTTCAAAATAGCATAAATATAATTACTGAAAACAAATGTGTGAATGCAAGCTGTGCTTTTTTAAAAAAAGAAGGGGATTTTAAGAAGTTTAGACTGCCAAAACATAAAACTAAAACCATTCCCATAAAATAATTAATGAAGTTTAAAAGACAGTTGTCCCAAATCCTCTAATATGGCATTACTTGCTTTAATTGGCGGGGACATTGAAAACAGGAACTAAAAAACAAAAAACAGAAACCATCTTAGAATTAAATAGTATAAAAGATCTGTTCCCTGTGAAAAATGATGAGAAGAAGCAATGATGGGTTCTATGTGGCTCTGATGGCCTCTACCAAATTCTGTTTATTTGATTTCTTTATAGAACATAGTATTATTCTGTCTTTTGATTCACTTGCTGAATATAAAGACAGACAGAATAACTCTACAAATTCTTCCATACAAAGTTTCTTTTATTGGATTATATTAGGTATCCTCAAGGTAACTCACAGTTATGTTGAGATGCATCTAATATCCAATTATTTGCATAGTTGAAATCGTAGTGTAAAACGATAGTAATCTTTCTATTCCATATTTCATCCCACAATAGTAGAGGCAGGGGGTAGAGTTCTACCACAAGGCTGTGTTCAGGCAAGAGTGAGGGAGCCTCCCCCAACCCAACAAGGGTCAATTTAGTGACCAATCTGGATTACAGATGTGACCACATGACACGGACAATATTTCCCAGGATGCCTGAACTACATTTACCATGATGCATTCTCTTATGAGGACAGCTCACAATTCCTAACTAACTATCCCAAATCCCATTAACTCTAAACTGTCTTGACAGCACAAGTATCATAGGATTAGAAGGGACCTTGAAGGTCTTCTAGTCCGATCCCCTACTCAAAGCACAAGACACTATACTATTCTAGACAAATAGCTATGGAAAGGAGACAGAATTAGGGAATTAGGGAAAAAGGGATTTGAGCTAGTTCTGGACAGTAAGGATTGAAAGTGTTCCCCTGCTTATGTGTGTGCACTCAAAATGTCTCTCCTTCTTTGTATAATTGATCTCAAACCATTTAGGTTCTAAAGGAGGAGTGCCGAAGTTCTGCTATCTTGAGAGTTATACTAGACATTATGTTATAAATCAAAAGTTACACTGGATTGGAGAACACTGAAAACACTTTGACAAAGTTGACTAAATTAGTGGAAAAGGGAAATGCTGTAGATTTCAGTAAGGCATTTGATGAAGTAAACCATAGCCTACCTCTTGATAAGATAGAAAAATGTGAGATGGACAATACCACCTCCAGATACATTTGCAATTGACTGACCAACCACAGTCAACAGGTAGTCCTCCATTGAACTATATCTGAATGCAGGGAATCAGGCTCTGGAGCACCTCAATATTCTGACTTAGGCTAGCATGCTTTAACCTCTTCATAAGTGAGCCAGATGAGAGGACAGGGGGCAACATCAAATCTGCAGACGACATCAAATTTGAAGGGAATAGCTAATATTTTAGAAGTCAGACTCAATATTCAGAAAGATCTTGTCAGATTTGAACAGTGGGTCATGTCCAACAAAATGCAATTTAGTAATGAGAAAAGTAAGGCCCTACACACAGACAAAAAAAAAATGCACAGATATAGAAGAGGTAGTACTTGTTCAACAGTAGCAAAAGTGAGAGGGATCTATGACTCCTAGTAGACCACCACTTAAGTATGAGTCAGTAGTGTGCAGTTGCTATCCAAAACTAATGTAGACCTAGGTTACATCAACAGAAGAATAGTTTCAAGATCATATGAAGTGATAGTACCACTTTATGTTGCTCAGCTGAGACCACACTTGGAAAACTGCATCCAGTTCTGTTCACCATGATACAAAAAGATGTTGAGAGCCTAGAAAAAAGATTGTGGCAGTGGTTTGCTCTCCAAACCTGCCAATTAGCTCCTGAACATTTTATTACCAGACTAGGTAATGTCAGAGGAGGACTTGGGTAGAAATGTTTTGTTTTGATTCCTCTTTCACTTATATACAGTATGTCTTGTATGCAAGTCTGGTCAGTTGATTGTGTGGATTGTAACTAATTGCTGAGGAACTAGTCGGTCCCATTATTGATTAGTCCAGTTTTTATGTGATGATATGCTGAATCTAAGTCAATGCTTGTTAATTGCCTCTTTTGTAGAGCAAGTAGTTCAATTGGGATGGAACAAAAATCATCAGACATGCCAACATTCACTACACATGTGAATTTATTGAAGCCTGGTATTCTGCAAAAGGCAGCTTTATTCAGAACAACTTAGATATTGCAACAATACCTTTAGCACCAAGCATCAACATCTGCCAGGTCCTTGAGATGGACTAAATAGGTCAATAAAAATGCCACATGCAGTCTAAACATCTGGTTGACCATGCAACAAACTATAATAATAATCCAAATGCAAGGGACCAGGCAACTGAACATTAGATAAATCATTGTTGCTCGGGGGGGGGGAGATAAGAGAAAGATATGCTTGATATATTTGCTGTCTTATTTATAAAAATAATAAAGGTGGGGAATGAAAGAATAAGTGAATGAGTGAATGAATATATGAATCAATCAATCAGAGAAAAAAAACTTGCAAAGCAACTTTCTACTTTATTTAATAAAATCCTAAACTATTAGAATAGATAGTAACACATATTTAATGGGAATGGTATAATTAAGCCTTCCTAATTAATTAGAAAAAATCAGAGGCAGAAAACAATCTTACTTATACTTTAGCCTATAATGCAGGGGTGTCAAACTCATGTCATCATGGCATCATCACATGACATATCATGACTTTTTCCCCCTTTGCTAAACCAGATGTGGGCATAGCCAGCACATGACACATCCGACCCGCAGACTGCAAGTTTGACAGCCGTGCTCTAGTGCTTTTGCTGATCCTTCTTTTGATCCTTATCAGCATCTGTTGTGTGAGTGTGCAGAAAGGGATATCAACTTTCCCTCGGTACCTGAAGTTTTTTGTGAGACCAAGGAGTTTTGCTAGCTCTTTTCCACCTGACGAGGGTTATGTTCTTTTACTTAAATATATATTTACTTAAATATAGAGTTGGACTTAGACATGAGATAGTTGCAGCCTAAATTGCCGTTAGATAGCCACTTCATGGAGGGGTTCATGTGCAGCAGGGGTGAAATTCATTTTTTTTCCCTACTGGATCTGTAGACTTGGTGGGCATGACTTGGTGGACTTAGTCTCTAAAAGGAAGAAGGTGGGTTGGCCTGGGCAGATTCAAATTGTCCCTACCACTTCTGTGAGCCGATTCAAATTATCCCTACCAAGGTGATGCCAGGTGGTTGAATTTCACCCCTGATTTGGAGCATGTACATTCTGGGAAATCATGGGGTGGGGCTGCAGGAATTTTGGGAGGAGGTTTGCCCCATCCCTAAGTGGTGATGTCAGGATTTTGTGGTGTTTGGCCATTTGGATTGCTCATCCTGGAACAAAATATAAAGTCCCATCCCAATATAGCCTTATGCATATATATCCTTTCATTCTTTATCCAACTTTGTGGGCTTAGGAATGCTAAAGAGGCACTCTTAGCAAATTGAAAAGATTTAGAAAACTCAAATTCCATGAAGATTCATTTGAGAATTAGGGTAACATTAAAAAAGGGAAGATGTTTCAGGGTTTAAGAGTTCAGAATACATATTTTGTAAGTTAAAAATATCGAAAGAGAAGAGGAGGAGGAAGGATATGGATGTCCTAAAAAAGCAGTGTGGAGTAAATGGGAAAGTGAAGCATGCACATACACGTGCACTTTAGAAATTTGAAAAAGAAAACATTTAAAATTCAGTTTTTATTGTACTTTATTTGTGTTATACTTGGTTCTGCTTCTTTCTCGTCTTCCCCTCCTCCTCCCCTCCTTCTTTGTGCTAGCTTAGTTATCTATAGATCAACCAGTTATCTATAGATCAACCAAGAGCAGAAAGTGGGGATTAGTGTGTGCAAATGAAACAAAAACATTTGGCAGAGTAAGACAGAAAGGTAAAAAGAGGTTTCTGCTAGGAAAGGAAAAGATGGAGCAGTTACAAAGAAATCAGCAAGGAATATATGAATCGAAAGAGGAAAATTAAGGAGAAAGACAAGTTTTACATTTTCAGCTAGAGTACACGGTATAAGGTTAAGATTTAGGGAAATTTAAGATTATGGGATGGAGGTTCTCAAAGTCTAAAAATATCCTTTGAGAAGAAATATAAGTTTACTTTTTTTATCTGAAAAGCTGAAAGGGTAACACAATGGGAACTGAAATAAGCAGGAGGCACAGACAAGAACTTGTCTAAGTAACCTCAAAGCATTCCTTTGAGGGATGACTATATCCCATGGACAAACAGATAAAGCACATGTGCAAGGATTCGTGTGAATTGATTTACCCCCCCCAAAAAAAAGCCTACTAGAAACCTATTACAGACCTGGATACTAAATAGTAGAATGGGAGCTGGAACATGCTGAAAAGATTGTCCCTTTATCCTAGGCCATTGATCCAGAATGAGGAGAAAGAGGACATGCACTTACTATGGGATCAAATCAAGTTGTTCTTTAACTTCTTATTTTGTTGAAGACAGTTTGATATTTTCCTTTTTCTATATAGCGTTTTTAAAAGAACATTGTCCTTCCCATCAGGAATAGCTTTCTCACATTTGTTTACTAGATTCAGGGGTTTTTTCTTTAAAGAAAAAGTTAAACTTTCTTAACTTAAACTTTTCTTTGCCAGGAAACTGGTTTTCAGCAGTCTAAAATTAAAATATTACAGGCTATGAAATAATATTCATTAAAAATAAAATACCTAACCTGTGTAAAATATAAAGTGATAAAACAGAAATGACAATATCAGTAACTAGTTCTTCCTTTCTTTCAGTTTGACAACACAGAATTTGACTACTGCACAGGTAATAAATGGTTTCAAAATTTCTAAGCAAAGGTATGGGACAGAAACAGCATTGGTCACATTCATGGATCATCTCTGGTGGGAACTAGATGGAGGTGGTACATCCAATCTTGCTTTTCTGGACCTCTCAGCAGCTTTCAATGTCTTGGACCATGGTATCATTTTTGGGTCAACTTGGAGCAGGGGTCCCTTTTGGATCTCAGGGACCACCAAACACATAATTTTAGATTCCCAGGGAGCACTAACTGGTTCTGTGGGCGTGGTCTAATTTGTGGGTGTGGCTTGGTGGTCATCTGACTGGGCATGGCTTGTATGTAAATATTATAAATATTTATATAAATATTGAATTTTTTATAAAAAAGAGCAAATTTTACCCAAAATCAGTCAAAGCAGGCAGGCAAATTGAGTTGCTCACAGAATCAGATTCATTCAGAAATCTATCTATCTGCCATTGGCTAGCTCAGTCTGTCACATAAAA
>BHFT01025965.1:0-27741 GCA_004320025.1 Laticauda laticaudata
GGGCACTTTTGAGAGTGGATAACAACGGATGGAAAATTTGCTCATCTGCTGTGTCCTTTTTACATATGTTTTGCATCTGTCAGCCGATGTGACCTAGCCTTAAGATGCTAATCTTAATCCTGAAGTAGTTTATCACATTTCTTAAGAATATAATGGACTACAGCTAGAGTCCAGGAAGATTTATTCATTTATCTATTTTACTGAGCATTTCTAAAGTACACAATAAAATAATTAAAGCATTGGTTCTTGTAATAAGAGATTATAGTCCTACTTAGACAATGGAAGGCAGTCCTTCAGTGGTTGTATTTGACTATCACTCTCTTTGTCTTTATAAAATGCATTAAAAATGTTTATTTTTAATCAGAACTTTTGAGGGTGAATAGTTTTATTGCTTAATTTTTTCATTACTGTGGCTATTCCTCTAATTTAAATTATCGTTTGGGACAGGAGCATCTTTTATTTGCTTATATTTTATTGCTACAAATTATAAATTATCCTGGCTATTCAGTAGTTATTTTAAAGGATCATTACGTAGTATGATTCGATTGCTTATTGTACCGTAGGACTATTATTAAGTGTTGTACCTTATGATTCTTGACTCTTGATGAACGTATCTTTTCTTTTATGTATAGTGAGAGCATATGCACTAAAACAATCACACTTGGCCCATAAAGAATTCTATTCCATGTTCAGACCTGAGAAAAATATAGTACAGATAAGTGTTCAGATGGTCCTAAATATAGTACAGATAAGTGTTCAGATGGTGTTAAGATGGCAGTTGAGACTGAAATTTCCATTGCTAAGAGACTGTGGTGTGCGACAACATTGCTTAACAATAGCGAACTCTACTATCCCAGTTGTCATTGTTAATTGAAATCCACAATTGTTAGGTAAGTGGTAGAAAATTGCAAGCCCCAGCCTGCCAGATAGGCAATGTTTGTGCTGTCAGATGGAGAGGAGAACAAGGGTACTTGGCACTGGAATTTACCAGAATTATAGTCTTGTGGGAATTCAATCTGCCATACTTGGATTTGGCCTCAGAAGCAACCTGAGAGTTCATAGCTTCTGTGGTTGCTGTGGTCCTATCCTAGTCATCCAAAGCTGCTCTTGGAATAGTGGCCACAGTCCGGAGTTTCTTGTAAGAGCAATGCCAATGTAATCTTGTGGGGGATGTGTCTTTAGCCTTTCTGTTATGGTCAAGATCATGCCTGGGTCTTCTGAAGTTTTCTTATGCTGTCCCCGTCCACAGGAAAATTTGACCCACATGAGCTGTTCATCCCTTATGACTGATGGATTCAAATGGGTTCCAAAGGGAACTGGGGGATATCTTGAGGCCTTTGTTGCATGGTCTTGCTGAAACTCTGGTCATGACCTGGAATAAAAGGGTGGTGGAAGCTTTGGACAGGATTGCACCCATGTGGCCTCTCATGACTCATAGCTCCCAGAGCTTCCCATGCTTCATGGAGAAACTGGGAGTCCTGAAAACTTTACCCATAGTTTCTTTTCCAGTTAAAAGGTACTGGAACAAATGGGAATTATCATTACAAATATGAGTCCATGCTAGTTCTTGGTTGGTTCTTCTTTGTCACAGTTAGGTTTGGATAACATACACTGTATAGCATCTGAAAAATGTTTTGAGTATGCATTATCAAGTAAAGCAAAGGTATTTCATGTGGGACTGATTCATTTTTAGAAAGGAACTGTTGAAGGACATGTTCTATTAGTACTGTTTCTTATAAGAAATCTCAAATGGTATCATTGCAAAGAACAGATGGATTTTGCCTCATACGTTAACACTCAGAAGTGTTATGTTCTTCTTTCCAGACAAGTATTTAGGAGACTAGAAAGCAGCTTGCCAGTCCAATGGCAGCCTGCATGCATGACTACAAATCAAATTGTTGAAAATCAATAGAGCAACACTATGCTTTCTATACTGTAATATACCTGATTTCAACCCACAAAAAAAGAGTGAATATAGCTAATCCACATATTTATATGATCTTGGTTGAAGAAAGGTAGTCTTCAGTTTATGACCACTACTGGGCCTGAAATCTTGGTTATTGAGTGAAGATATTATTAAACGACACAACAAACAACCATTTTGTTTAAGGACCACATTCACAGCTCTCCTGGTTGTTGTCATTAAGGGGCTCAGGCCTCCCAGGTATGCCTGACTAGGGAAAGGGCATGGGCTTCCTACCATGCCTGAGAAGTCTGGGCCCTTTCTTGGTCCCAACATGCTTAGGTTCACTTACTGTAAGTTCTGGGCAAAGAGTGAAGGGGAAACCAGAGTGATTCCTAACAGTTCTTTATTCAATACTGCCAGAATTCCCTGGCTGATACATCTCCTTTTATATGAAATTTACTAACCAAACAACCAATCAGGAGAGAGTATTTTCCTGCTCCACACTGTAGCAACCCCAGCCCATTAATGTCCACTAGCCAGGCAGGAATCCAGGAAGGGTCCCCAGAGTAGTTCTGGGCATAGCCAAGTTTGCATGGTGAAAATGACCGGAGCTGACTGGTTGAGTCTGCAGTGACCTCTGAGGAGTAGTCCAAGTGCAACCGATCCAAATTAGTCTGCAGATGGTGATCTATTAGAAGTTTGGTCAGACTCGTGTTAGTGGTGGAGCTTGGTGTGACATGCTGGACCAGGAGGTGCTTGGCTATCCATGTTTGCCCCATCCTTGCCAGTGCTTCCTTTGCTGATTGGACCATCCACTCAGCTTGCTCATTGCTAACAGGATGAAATGGTGCAATCAGGGCATGATGAATACCGTGCCACAAACAACTCAAACTGGCTTGACATGACCTGTGGCCTGTTGAAAAGAGGATTTCTGGCTATTCGTGGGTTACAAACAACCTTTTAAGGCCCTGTCCATGGAAAGGCCCCACAAATTCAATATGCACCCTTGACCAAGGTGCTTCCCACTTGCATGTTGGACCGGATGGGGTGATTCTGGCCTTGATTCTTGACAAGGCTGACAAGATACAACCCAATCAGTGATGGCCTTGTCTAAATTGGGCTACCAGACATACTAGACTGATGGCGACTACTTCATCTGCATGATGCTTGGGTGGCCTACATGAAGAGCTTCCAAAACTGGCTGCTGCAGCCTCTGGGATACCGTCACATGACTCCAGAAAAGGCAGCCTTATTGAGTGGACAGCTCATGTTGCCGGGTATAGAAGGGAAGGAACTCTGTACTGACTGCCCCCTTTGGCCAACCCCTCCACAACCAGTTCAGCACTTGCCGATCACATGATCCTTGATGGAGTGGGCAGGGATCTCTGACACCATAATTGGACAGGACAGCAGGTCTTCAATTAATAAAATAGATGATGCTGGAACCAGATTCTCCACAGCAATCAGAAGTGTGCAACAGCTGAGGGCAGCGGTGTGGCTAAGTGTCTTACCTGGTTAATGCAGGAGGTGGTAACTGCATGCAGCTAGGAACACAGTCCAGTACAACATGAGAGGACATTGTGGCATTTGACGGTCCCCAGTGAGCAGGCCCAGTAGTGGCTTGTGATCAGTCACAAGGTAAAATGGTTTCCCATAGAGGTATTCATGAAAACGTTTGACTCCTGTGACCACAGTCAAAGCTTCATTGTCCAGCTGGCTATGGTTTCATTCAGCTGATGACAAGGTCCATGAGAAGAAAGTGATCAGGGGCCTTTATTCTATCTGGGAGTCACTGGCTTAAAATGGTGCCAAGGCCAAATAGAGAGGTGTCACAGGTGAGAATCAAGGGAAGATTCTCATTGTACTGCACCAGGAGGCTGATTGAAGATAATAGCTCCTTGACAGTGGAAAGGCAGCAGCTTCTTTTCTGGCCCAGGACCAAAACTTCTTGTCAAGCATGTAAGGAGAGGCTCAGCTACAGAAGCTTTGTGTGGCAAGAAGACCCTATAGAAATTTAAGATTCCCAAGAACTTTTGGAGTTTGGTCTTGTTCTTGGGTGTGGGAGCTTCCTGGATGGCTTGGACATTTGCCTGTGTAGGGTGTAACCCAGAAGCATCAACAAGGTAGCCGAGGAACTCTACCTGTGGAACAGTGATCTTGCACTTTTCTTTTTTTAACTTTGAGGCCAACTTCTTGAAAATGGGAGAGCACCACTCACAGATGGTCATGGAGTTCGGCATTGTTGGCTGTTGACACTAAGATATAGAAATAGGGGATGACACCTGGGATGCCTTGCAAGGGGCACTCCATCAGGCTCTGGAAAAGTCCCGCTGCCATGCTCACCCCAAATTGCTGCTGGCTACATCTAATAGCTCCTTGATGTGTTACAATTGTCCAACCCTCAGCTGTGGCATCATTAACTAGTAGCTGTTGGTAGGCTTGGGCAAGGTCCAGTTTAGTGAAAACCTTACCTTCACCCAGAGAGTGCAGCAGATGTTGGACCATGGGCACTGGATATGCATTTTGCTTTAGCGCTTTATTTAATGTTTTTTTATAGTCTGCACAGATGCGAACAGAACTGTCCAGCTTCAAGAGGTCACAACTGGAGTCTCTCATTTTGCGTGGTCAGCAAGTTCCAGGATTCCTTGGCTGATGAGCTTGTCGAGTTGCTAATCAATCTTTGAGTGCAAGGCAAATAGTACTCTTCATGGCTTCATTTGGATTGGAGCAACCTGGGGGGAGTCAAGGTTGAATGAGTTGGGTGTGCCTGTATACCTGCCCAGGTTTCCATCAAAGACATCTGCAAAATCAAAGATTAAGGCCTCAATATCAGAGTCACTGATGGAGTTGATGTCAGTGATTTCCAGACCCAGGGAAGAGAACCAATACTATCCTAGGAGACTCAGTAGGTAGCCATCCACTATGAGCAGTTACAGTGGGCCCAAGAAGTCCCTGAAAGAGATTTTAAAGGTGCTAGTTTTGAAGACAGGAATTCTGTTCCTCTGGTAGTCTCAGAGATGAATATGGTGGAATTATTTTTTTGAAATTTTTGGCACCAATCTCTTTAGTGTACTCCAAGACACAAGGGTCATTGAAGATCCCATGTCCACCTCCATGCAGCAAGGGGACCCCTCAATCAGGATGGTGACATGGACCTTCTTGTAAGAGGAGAGGCTAGCTTGACCGATGACTGCTTCTGCCTTGCAGGTGCCTCTGGAGATGTGAAACAGCATGACTGTTGTTTTTTCTGAATTCTTTAGGAGCAAGTTTCTGGGTTTGCAGTGATAGCTGTCATTTGGTTTGCATGACAGATCCTGGCCAAATGTCCTTTCTTTTCACAACTTTGACAGATGGTATTCTTGAACTTTCATGCTCCAACTTTCGTTGGTGATTGCCGCCACAACCAACACATGTTGGTTGCCTCTTTTCTGTGGCCACATTCCTCCCCTTGGAGGATTTGAGGTGATAGATGCCATCGTCCTCATCTCTGATACACTGTGGTTAACATCTTCATGGTGCACAGTGACTTGTTTCCGCGATGCTGGTGGGCTGTTTGATTTTTGAATGTCAGCCATTGGCTGATTGGACATCTTGGCTACTTGTGCCTTGTCGAGCACCATCTGCAAAGTAAGGTCTGTTTTTGCAAGGAGGCACCCCTGTAGCTTGATATCCCTAACACTGTCCAAGAGAGCATCATCTGAATCCCTGAACTCACAATACAGGGCTGCCTTCTGAAGGGTGCCAACATATTTGTTGATGGATTCACCTTCAGCCTGATGTGATTTGTGAAGGTTTGAGTTCATAGATTGCTCTGCAGCATGTCCCATGGCACAGATTGAATGGCCAGTAGAGCAAGGAGAGCCCAGGGCTGCTGAAGTTTAGGAAAAGTTGTCAGTGATCTCAGCAAAGTCATTGACTTTGAGGAAGCAGTCAAAATAAGCAAGATAGGAGTTCAATGCCTCAGAGGCTGGATCAAAAGGCAGTAGTGCAGCCATAGACCAGTGTGAGCCCCAAGCAATATGCGTTGAGGAATCTATGGTCAATGAAGTGGCAGCAACTGTGGATCAGCTCCAGTGATTCAGCTCTGAGCGGGTCAGCTCACAGTGATAATCTTTTTGAAGCCTCAGTTTCCATTCTATCCCATCCTCATTGCCAGTGTGAAGTTTTGGGTGAAGAATGGAGGTGAGGCCAGAGTGATTCCTAACAGTTCTTTATTCAATATACCTGAGAGACAACAGAATTCCCTGGCTGACACAGCTCCTTTTATATGAAACTGACGAGCCAAACAACCAATCAGGAGATAGAATTTTCCCACTCCAAGAGAGAACCAGAATGTGAACTTCAACTGACAACTATATGTTATGTATACAATACATAACACTTACCTTATTATTGCTCTGCAGCTGCTATCTACCAAGACTGCCTTGCTCCATCCTGCAAGTAGGACCCTTTTTCACGATTGTTCAGAAGCTCCCTCTCCAAATCATGCAATTTGATAAGGGGTTTTCTGAACAATGGGCAGAGCAATGATGTTCACTGTTAAATTTGAGGTCTCTTCCTCCAGCATACTGAGGGATTTCCCCTCCAGAAGAGAAATCTTTGCATGTGAGAAGGATGGATTTCAGATCTGGAATAAATGGAATAAATAAAAATTCCTTTTGGAATGCCGAGCCAGAAATTTCCCTCCAAAAGGCTCAGGGGAGTGGCTCAAAATGATGATGTTCTTACGGATTTTCCAAAACCTTCATTTTGAGCCTTTTCTGGGAGAATAGGAAAATTCTAGCAAATGCCATTGTTCTGAATAGTTCATAACTCTGGCATCCATTAGCATTTTTGCCAGATTTGAGATCCATTCCCCCAGTGTGTGTGAAGATTCCCCTTTCTGCATAGATGGGAGGGGAAATTTCTCACTGTACTGGGGAAACAGACCTTAAATCCTATGTCCTCAATGCTTGATACCAATTTTGTCATTGACTTTCTGGGGAAGCCAACAGAGAAGATTTCAAATGATGATCACATGATTATAGGGCACATGGCAACTAATCATAAATGCAAACAGCTTGCCAATTGCCAGTCAGATGACCAAGGGAGGCCAGAGCAACATTTAACAATGGCCAGAAGTAAAACACCAATTCTAAGATTGTTGTGACTGCAACTGATTATTAAATAACCAGTCATTAGTTGAGGACTATCTGCATAGGAGAACTGTGTCCATTTTTATATCTATAATTAAATTTGAAAAATCTGTTTCAACAAAATATGATGAAATTACTTTCTTTGCTATCTAGTATTGTCTGTGTCTAAATAATATACCTGTATTTGTGTATCATTATATTCCTGTATTACAAAACCCATTCCACAAAAGACATTGTAACAGCTTACAAACATAAATCTTGTAATTGCTTCACTACAGCTTTTCCCCAGAATTTTCTTACACATTGGCTCCAAATATATGGTAAAGAATCCAGTTGGGGTAATATAGAGATTCACAGTCCAATTTAACCATAGATTTATTGCACGGCACAAAAATGTTATTCTCACTTTGAATAAAATTTTCTTATTGGTAATATCATGGAAATAAAGCTTTTCTCTACTTGAAAACACTCTCAGTTTGAAGGGCTGCTTTAGCCAAACTCTATTTAAAGATAAAGAATCTTAAAAGAAAATCGGGGGTGCAGATTTGGTCACAGACTTCTTCACAACTGTGAAATTACTGCATTTTTACTGAGTTTGTAACAATAGTGTCTAAAGCCCATGTCACAGTGAACCAACGGATGCAAAGAGGATGTAAAACGACAAAAAACCTTGACATCCGTTCGAAAACGCGAGATGTAGCTCACTGCCTCCATTTTGCTTCCTTCTCTATCCCGCTACCAGCATCCGTTTTATCTCGACATTTCATCCGCCTCCAAACAGTTTTCGAGCTGCAACACAAAACTTTTGCGCAGAAAATGGTATCCAGTCGTCTATGTCTGACATCTGCGCCGCAAGTGAGGCGCTCCACTCCGACCCTAGCGAGCACATACCATTACGCATCCATTACACTATCCCAGCTTACTACGCTCCAGCATATATACGCTGAGGTGCACATCTATAGCGCTCCTCGCCTCACCAGCACCGCTGGCGCTCGGCTACTCGACGCGAGGAAAGGCAAGGCAGCGAAACGCACGTTCGGACCTTCGAACTGCGGAGATCGCAGAACGAACACTCGCGCGTCAGCAGCATCAGAACCCCGACTAGCGACCCGGAAACAACGCAGCCGCAGCACTTCCCTGTCTAGAAAATGTCGACACATACACCATCTACCAAGCCACGGCGTCAAATCGGGCAGAGGTACGTCGCCTACGTCTCGCGATACACCTTATTAAGCGAATGTCCAGAGTTAAGGGACTGACCTCTAGACGGCCATCGCAAAGGACAGAGACGAGCCCCGACTCATACAACCAGCCGCTCATAAACAAGCAAGAGGCGAAGAGCAAAATCGCTCCACATGATTCTCCTGAAGTCTGCGATTTAGGAACAGGCAGCCACCTTGTAGCAGCTAAGCCTCTGGCCCACAGCCTAGCTCCAAACGACCCCTCGACTCTTGTCTCTCTTTCACAGCATCCGAGTCATCGTTCAAACCTGTGAGCGATCACTCACCACAACCTACCAGTCCTTTTTGGCAGCCACCATCCTTCTGCAACAGTTCGAAGCCATCTACAGGCTCTGTACACTCTACTACGGGAAGAAAACAAGGAGCCAGAAGAGGATGGCGTCGAAAAATGACTCGTCAGAAGAGCAGGAGTGAGGAACTGTCACAACAAGCCTGATGATGACGAGCTTCCAGGAACGCCAACGGAACCGCGCGATCGCGGTGGCCGGATGTCTTAGCGGCGCACTTGCTGAGGCGATGACTCCTATGCGCATGAGTAGATGCCGACATTCGATGGCCAAGCACTGAACACCCTCGAGGCAGCGGTAGAACCACCGGGACATATAACAGCTCGACCGCCTGGAAACTGGGCTCAAGGTGGCACTGACTTCTGTGCACCGATTGCCTCAAGGACCACGCTACATAAAGCGATGCCAGTACGGCTGGAGTGGTGCCACACAACACCATCAGCAATATGTGGGTCAGAGAAGTGCCGTGCAGGCCATCAGAAGAATACCCAAGCGAGGAGCTGCTCTTTCCAACGATCGTGCCACGATGCCATTCCACTTGCACAGAAAAGTCTAATGGAACGACAACAAAGTGCAGCACAAGCCAGCGTCCTCGGGCATTATCACGAGTGCTGAACAGTTTCCGCAATAAGCACCCTATGGCGCAGCCCCATAGATGGAAACCGTGGCCTGCCCAACAGCCGGCACACGCACTCGCAAGCCTCGCGAGGCAATCCTCACTTCACTGTATTCTAGCTATCAAGGCGAATGCATCTCCTCTCAGCATCGTCCTCTTCGCCATCGCGCTGCGATTGCTGCACTCTACAGTCATGTTCAGTACTCGATGCTCTATCAGGCAAAGGCTCATCTCTCGCTCAGGATGCCAGGTATCGAACAAACGACCAGGTGACCATCCAAGCGAGCGGACTGGACAAGCGCAACCACTCATCACTGGCCTTCCCAGATCCAGCACGCCCCTGCCCGAACGACACGCAAGATGTGCCCTACTTCATCATGGGGAATGACGCCTTCTCCCTCAGAACCTACCTCATGAAGCCCTACACTTTCAAGATACCTCACCCTGAAGAGAGGATTTTCAACTACAGGCTGTCCAGGCAAAGGGCGGGTGGAGAACGCCTTTGGCATCCTGGCCAACAGTTCCAGGTACTTCTCACCACCATGCAGCATCGCCCACAGACTGTGAGGAAGATAGTGGAAGACTTGCTTGCATCCTGCACAATCTCATGCCGCACCCGTACTACCCAGTCTTGCAGAACAGGCTTCGTGGACCACCAACAAGGCAATGGGGACATGAGCCTGGGGAATGGAGGCAGGGTGAAACCTGATCGACACTCAGGGATGTGCAAGGCCCAACAGAGCTTCACGGGAAGGGAAGAAGCAGCGGCAACCTCCTGAAACACTGGTGCACACCCCCCAGCTGGAGCAGTGGAGTGGCACAAGATCAGGCAATGATAGATGCTTAAATGGATGCTTCCTTCCAGCACTGTCTCATTCACATGGATGAGATTGGTCCATGTATGTGGAGTGGCCCTACACCCAATCAGAATCAAGCAGGGCAATTTACAACTAGGAGACATTCCCGTAGCTCGCTATCATACCGATCCGTAACATCGTTGCAAACTCGTTGCGAGATCACGTCGCTGCCGAGTCTAGATGCTATACGAACCCTGTTACATTCTACGTAGCATCTAACGCAATCAGGACGCCTATACAGGCGCACACTCGACGTTGCTCGAGGAATTGCTGGCAGCTCTGCTGCTCGCCGGATGCACTGCGTCACAGTAGCCTAGACGCCGTACTCACACAGCAGTCATAACTCATCCGAGAAGTTCTAGTCCCCATCATGACTTCGCGCTAATCATCTGACGGCTTTAGAATCGTGCCTGGATGTCTGACCCATAGAAACAGCATGAAGCCTCGCCATGCGCGATTACCGCAATCGCTCATACACGCACAGCATAAGCCTATCCACCTGCCGCACCACCAGACTATGTCAACCACGAGATCTCCGTAAAAGTGCGTATCTACATCATACGTCCTCTGTGCCTCATCCCATACTGTCAACCCACGATGGCACTACTCTAGATCTGATCGTCACCCATCCTCGGCACAGGAGTTAGCACTTCCTCGTCAGTACATACTTCGTTTGATGCACTCGCAGTGCCCACGAAGAAGGGTGATCCCTGCCCATGGCCCACAGGTTGATGGTACCCATCCCCGACAGGGTATCCCTCCCATCCCCAGTTGCCTATCTACCCATCCCCAACAAAGCATTGCAAGGCTTAAAACACATTTCTAAAAATTCCACCAAGAATTATCATTATACTGAAATAAATGAAGAGAACAAGTGTCTGCTGAATCAAAACATCAACACCTCTTCATTGCAACAACCAACACACTGTCAGCACAAGGAAAATGGAGACCCATGTCAAGTGTCCAAATAAAATTCGCTAGCGCTTAGCCAGCTACCCGGTCTTCTGGCACTCTTATAGCGTTCACTCGCGAGGTGTAGCCACAGTCTCAGGGGTGAAGGCACACGGTGCCTGTGGTGGTGGGTGGTGCTGGAGTGTGGTCTGTGTATCGACTGGGGGGACTGGCCTGGCCCCGAGCCACGATCAACAGGGGCGGTGTGTTTGAGAAACAGGCTGTCGGAAGAAGATGGCTACACAGGCCCCGGTGACTTGCTGGAGAGGTCCCTTCTCCATGAGCCAATGCAGTCGTAGATTCCAGCCCAGTCACTAGATGACAAGACTGTACTGGATAGCGCCGGGCTGGCTGTGGTAAGCAGTGCAGGAGAGGAGTAGTGTTAGTCGAGGCTGTCTGCTCTTGCAGCATGGTGTGAGGAAACTGGCGAAAATGAAGGTGAGCATCGATTAGCCGTTGGGTGGAGTCAACTCGCGTGGTACACGGTCAAGGTGGCTATCCATTGTCGTGGAGTGGGCAATCCACGGATGGCATCAGATAGGGCAAACACGGTTGGACAACCGGTGTCGCATGGAATGACAGTGGTGGTGACTTGGAAGTGTGGAAAGGGCATGCTGCCTGTTGTATGCTTGCCCTCGGCTGGCTCAAGCACGTCATGTACCTGGTAAAGTGGACGCGACCTGAAGCGAAGCCGTCATGTTAATCCTGGAAGGACTCAACTGGCAGGTCTGTATAGAGACCTCTGGGAACTGGTGTGGGTTCAGCGTTCCGTCTTCGAGGTCTGGTGGGTTGTTATTTTGCATCGGTACTCACTGATCGAATAGCGGATCTTATACACCAGTCTGGTACTGTTTGGCAAGTCCGACCTATATAAGCCTTTATCCTTGACGCGCAAGCACATATATGAGATATCGGTTGACACAACCTAAGGCTGAGCTTGATAAGGCTTGCTCGGATATGGTAGGAGCGCGAAGTACGAGTGTGAGCGCCACGGACTGTAGAGTGTGATTCGATTGGTGAGTGGCGGGATGTATGTGGCGCCATAGAATACACTTCGCGAGCAGAGTACAGTGCTCGCTGCTTCTCACTCGGGGTGATGGTCGGTCTCTCTTTGCCTTTGGCATGCTCGTGAGGCCGGAGCTAGGGGTGGCTGTATGTACTGTGGGAGACCTACGAGAACTTATGGTATTGTCGATTGCTCACTACTTCTCTGCGCCAACCAGACTCGATGGAGTCCTTCCATTCGACTCACTACTCTATCGAGCGCATTTACCACCATCACTAGTCCCGCTAGAGCGATCTCTCCTCGCAACTCGATCTCTCACTCATAGAGGACACCTCTGCCTAGACAATGAGCGTGAGACTACTCTAGCCACCGATCGTAGGACTGGGCTCATCGGGCAGTTGTGTACGGACGCTATGAGGTAGTGTAACCGCAAGGACTACGTGCTGGTGAGCTTCTCACGGTAAGAGCTGAGCTCACCATCCGCGTACATATCGCGCAGATATGAGAGCCTAGGGGCCCAGAGTGTAGTCATATGAGTGCTCAATCATCTGTTGGTGTCACGCGAGATAGTGGTCACTCCATGATGGCCCTGGAGCCAAGATTTCTTTTCGAGGTACAGATCATCCCGTACCAATGTTGTTGAGAGTATGTATATGCCTTACGCATGGGACTGCCTGACATAGGCATCACTTCCCACGGAGAGTTGTGATGACCATATCTCTGCCTCACATCCTTTCTCTCATCTCATGCCCGCTGTCGTGCTTCTAGAGCTGTAACCCGTGTATGAGCAGTGTCTCTTCCGCTTCTCCGGACCAAAGAATAGTCAGTCTCTCTCGCCATCCTCTTCAGCGAGGGTCTTGGCCTCGTGCGCTCACTGGAGAGATATAATTATGCGCGTCCTTCTGCACGTTGTCGCATAACGCCTCTCCTCCCTTGCCAGGACCCAGTATTGGGAGCCCTCCACCAGATGGGGACTCTCTATGTTAGGTAGGAGGTCCGGCTGCGCGTGCCTAGCGAAGAGGCGACCCCAGACGACGCAGCAAGGGAATCCGCGCAGGGCGAATTTCATGCGAGGTCTCTTCGAGCATAGCATCGCAAATCATAATCTTGTCGGACCCCGCTCGCGCATGGAAGTCAATAGTCGTTATGCATCTCATCATCAAATCGAGTACCTCCTCACGCAGGTATCCTCAAATGCACATTCGCATCATTCAGTCTAAGCCAGGCGAGCCTAAGGCTAAGCAAGGCCAAGCGCGCGCAAGTAGAACCAGCAGGTGGATCTAAGCACTTGTCCTCAGGGCCTCATGGCCACAACTGTGCATGAGCTCTCGATCGATACGATGCTCAAAGCACATAGAACGCGCTGAAGGAATCACCGCGCCACTCAGTGCTGGCGCTACTACGTGAGCCAACGGAGGACGGGCTATGGTACTTTGGTCAGGCAAGGCCTTGACCCGAGAGCGTTTTGAGTCAGGAACCAAGAACAGGTTCAACGTCAGTTCAGGACTCCAAGGAAATGTGACATTCTACCGCAGAGTTACTCAAAAGAAAGGATTAAGACCATCGCTCTCGCAGAGCAGTTCAATATACCCAGAAAAACAGCTATCCAGCACATGAAGCTAGACGCCGCCAGACAGGAAAGTCATGCACGTGCCAGCGAGCAGATTCCAAAGCAGAAGACCCAGCAGAAAAGCAGAGAGTCCTGAGGTACGGCAGGTGTAGAGGATAAGAGTAGTGCAGCCTCTATCACACTATTAGCGCAGGGATGACCTGCAGAGGCTGGGCTAGAGGTGTGCGCTCTTTATTCGACCTATCTATATCCGCGTTAAGGTTGTGCGCGGTCTGGCTGTGGCAGCGACGCGAGAGCTCGGCAGCCGCGGACTACGGCAGGCACACTAGCACGCGCTCGAACAAAGAGAAGAAGCGGTCGCACCCGAAATGCATGGCGCGCAAAAGAAACGAGCCTAGGCATGCTCTCACCAGTCTGGTCAGTCTAGTGCGGCACCACTCCGCGACGTCTCTCGCGCAAGAGACATGAGCGAGGAGGCACCTACCAGGTAAGATTGTCTTTGGCAGGAAGCCTGGCAGGAAGCCTGTAGCGCCCGCAGAGCCGAGGCGTCTCACGTATCACACAGGACTGGCTGGAGAGACCAGCCGTCGCGCAGGTCGAGAGGATGACCAGGCTGAGCGTCGCAGCACTGAGTGCGCGCTCGCGCGCGCCAAGGACATGCGGAATTTGTCGCCAGCAGTCATTCCTACTGAGTGGCGCCCACGTAACGGGCGAAGCTCCGCCATTTACCTGCTGGGTATAGAGGGCTTAATGGGCAATGGCGGAGTGCGCGCCTCCGCGAGCCATGCGCAGGCTATTTCAACGCCGGCGATCCGAGTTGAGCGTCTCGCCTCCTGTATGCCAAGAATCGCTGGTCTGGCATCGAGTCTCTCCTGCGTGAACCTTTAGGATACCTGCTTCATCATGCCCCAGTTGTGCAAGTACTTGTTTCGCTCGCCGGCCGAGTTCCACGTTATTTAACGCATCGTGTCTATCGGGCATTCAGCTAACCCTCTCTCACGAACTTCCAGTCTCTACCACGTCGCACTTACACCAGCTTAGCATCCTTGGATATCAACTACACGTGCCTTACCTTCATCCTCGACGCATCTCCAGCGCTCGATCTCGCAAAAAGACGGGGCCGGGCTTTGACCTCGCGCCCCGAGAGAACCTAGTGGATGCGCCATCGCGCTGCCCCATCCGCTAGACGCGATTACTCCAGTAATAACACGCACTCCGCTTTGCATCCGCCCTGCGTCCTCCCCGCGTCCGTGTTATCCGCTCCGGGTATGCAAATTTTTGCCCCTTTTGAGCGTGGATAACAACAGATGACACATTTTGCTCATCCGCTGTGTCCTTTTTGCATCCGTTGGCCAGTGTGACATGGGCTTAACTTTTCATGCATACAAATTTCTATTTGTACATATTATCTACACTATGTTCTTTTTTTGTCAATTGCTTTTTTTCTGGCAAAACTGATTACTTAGAAGTGGGAGCTTAATTTGAATCTGATTTTGAAAGACTGTCAGCCTGATCAAGTAAACCTGGCATATGACCAGATGAGGGGATTCTACTTTATGGTTAGACTACATTAATAGAAACTTTCAAGTCTAAAATTACAGTTTTCGTGCTAAGTCCTGTACAGTCTGAGGGAGGGTCTCTTCTGAGCACCTTGCTCTGCCCACTATGCAGCTGCAGACTATGCCGCATCCCTCCTTTGCCCCACCCCCCAAAATCATTCTCACATTCTATTACCCAGACTGCAGCAATCATACTATTGCTTGAAAAAAAATTAACAACTCAATCTATACAGCATCCCGAATTCTAATTATTTCTGAAGTAATATTGGTATGATCTTCCTCATTACACCTAACACATGCTCTTGTATTCATGTGGCTAATTATCCTTTGGTAACCTGCTTCAAAACTCAGTATGAGCTACTCATCTGTGCCATAATTGTGTTATGTTAGTTATGCAATTAATGTTCACATTATCATTTTCACATAAGGATGAATCAAGCTGAGGAATCAGTTTTCTCACATAACAAATTCCTTTGCATAAAAAGTTGTTATGTTTCAATTGTGAGAGCTTATAATCTGAAAAAAAATATTTTATATCATAATAAGAGGTGAAGAACTCCAGTAAGTGTGTGTGTATGTGTCTGTTTGTAAGTCGGCTGATATATACTTCTCTCTTGTCATTTATTTTGACTTTTCCAGACTCTTCAGATAAAAATTAATTGCCTGGAAATGTTCAAAAAAACCCTAAATGACAGGCTACTCGATACATCTTGGCATAGTCGAAAATATATTTATGTGATGCACTTTCATATCGGAAAAATACACTTTTTTGTGTCGCATTGCCTCATCTATCAAGTAACAGAGTTTACCTTATGCCAGCCATTAATACCATGATAACTAGACTATATCCAACTCAAACTGAATTATTCATAGAACAGAATAACAGAATTGGAAGGGAATTTGGAGGTCTTCTCATCCAAACCTTTGCTTGAATAGGACACCCTATACCATTTCAGACAAGTGGCTATTTACTCTCTTCTTAAAAGTCTCCTACAATGGGGAACCCACAACTTCTGAAGGCAAGGCATTCCAGTGATTCATTGGAAAATAGGTTGACCCCCTCATCTTTGTGGTAGCCCCTCAAATATTGGAACATTGCTATCATATCCTCTAGTCCTTTTCATTAGACTAGATAAGGCCCAGAGTTCAAATCTGCATTTTGAGCCTGTCTTCTGGGGTATTGGTTATTTGTCTGCAAATTTGATGAGCTGCCCTTCTATCGCCTTATCTAAATCATTTTTGTTGAAGAGTATTGGGCCTAAAATTGAATCCTGGGGTACCCCACTATCTACCTCCCTCTATGTGGATGTAGTTCCTATACATTGAGTATAGTTTCTCAGCCAGTTACAGGAGTTTTAAGGGAAGACTTTAATTCTTCAAATAATTCATATTGAAATAAGTCATATTAAAAATATTTTCCTTCCTAATACCTGTTTATTCATTATTATTTATACATCTGACTGATATGGAAGACACACCTATTATATAATTACTATCTGGACACCCAATGAAACTGTGATCGGGCTATCCAGGAGAAATTCGTTTCACAATCCACTGGCTCAGTGGTGGTTGGTGATTGAAACACACAAGGGAATATCGCTCCTGCCATCTTGAGTCTGGAAGCAGTTTCATAGATGGAAGGCATACGCATTTTGGTGAGATATGACATTTAGTACAATAAGGAACCCCAAACTACTCCTGAGTGAACGAGTGGAACGTCTGCCAGTTTAAACTGAGGCAACTTGCAG
Source organism: Laticauda laticaudata (assembly GCA_004320025.1). Taxonomy (NCBI): domain Eukaryota; kingdom Metazoa; phylum Chordata; class Lepidosauria; order Squamata; family Elapidae; genus Laticauda; species Laticauda laticaudata. The sequence goes on from BHFT01025965.1 coordinate 16,877, forward strand.
ATGGAACAGAGTTCTTTTCAGGTGGGGAGGGAGAGTAGAACTCCTTATCATCAGAGCATGTTAATTACTGTATAAGAAATACTAATGATCTGATGTTCATTTTGAAAAATCCTTTCTTAGCAAGCACCTAGAAGCTAAGAGAAATATATGTGCCAAATTTCAAGTTTGTAGGCTTTACGGTTCTGCATATTTCATGATGAGTGAGTGGTACTTGGCTTTTATATAGTGACTGAAACTAAAAAATATGAAATAATGTATAATTATGGTAAATAATTCTACATTAAAATATAAGACATAAATATTCTAAATGAAATTACACTATGCCAACATTTTATATAACTTTTCAGAATGATTTCCAAAAAGTATTTTGTAATAGTTTGCTATTTATTGATTTATTATGCACCATTAAGTCAGTGTTGATTCTTAGTGATCACATAAATTTTCTCCATGATGATCTCTCTCTAATCTGATTAGAGAGAGATCCTCATGACAGCGAGATCATATTGACAGTTAGAAAAATTAATCAGTGGAACAACTTGCCGCCAGAAGTTGTGAATGCTCCAACACTGGAAGTTTTTAAGAAGAGATTAGATAACTACATGTCTGAAATGGTGTAGGGTTTCCTGCCCAAGAAGGGGGTTGGATTAGAAAACATCCAAGATCTTTTCCAACCCTGTTATTCTGTTCCTTCTGTCCTTTTTAAAGGTAAAAATTATTATTCCATGCTCCCATGCAATATGAACTGATACCTTCTCATTATCTTTACTTGACTTATGATACCAATTGAGCTTGGAAATTTGATCATAAGTATTTATTTTAAATCATCACCATGTGTCCTGATTCAATTTTATGACATTTTTATGATGGTTGTTAAGCAAATCACATGGTCATAAGTCCACATCCAGCTTATCCAACGGATGTCTTTTGCTGTTTTAAATTCTGCAGTTTGTTTGACAATTTGTTCCATGCAAAATTGAGTTGGATTTTTCTCTCATGGCATACTTTGTTTTGCCATTTCTTAATCGTAAACACATTTTTGCTGAAAGTTCTTCCATTTTTGAATGATAAACAATGGTTTTATTAAGACTAGATCTAGCACCTGTCCATTCTTCTGGAGCCTCCTTATAAAAATGGAGCCCCCAACAACTTGCAACAGCAGTACTTGTTTCCAGAATAGCACAAGGTTGCACTGAGGCAGTCTGTAGGATAGCTGAACTTTGCATTGCATTGGCTACATGCCTCTCTTTAAAAAAGAAAAAAGTAAGTTTGGTGCTGCTGGGCCTTGGAACTGGCTGAGTAGCATGCTCAATCCCGCAAGTCCCTGTGGCTGAGTAGGAAAGCAGGCTGAGGCCTAGCTTCTTTAACAGCCCTGCATGCTTGCTTCCTATAGCTATGCTGCCTGGCTTTAGGCTCCCTTGGGTGGCTGAGTGGCTGGACTGGGAGAGGCCAAAGATCAGTGGCGGATTAAGGCTTGCTAGTGCCCTAAGCACTGACAAATCTTGGTGCCCTCTCCTTTGTACATACTGTACAAGGGAAGCCACACAAGTTTTTGTGGTGTCCCCTTTGGGCCTGGTGCCCTAAGCACGTGCTTAGTCTGCTTAATGGTTAATACACCACTGCCAAAGACCAGTGAGTACTCGGTAGAATGGGTGGGTAAAGATGGGGTCCTGCTGCAGCATCTCTGTCGTCAGTTGTAAGGGTGTAAAACTGCAGGGCCTTGCAGCAACTATATCTTGGAAACTGGGTCATAAGTATTTTTTTGGGGGGGAGGGTCTGTTGTAACTTTGAATGGCTGCTAAGGAACTGATCATAAATAGAGGACTACCTGTACCTCATTTAGAGAAGCAATACAGTAAAACAAACTTCAAATGGTCTAACAATGAACTAATTGAGAATTTAACTGAACCTATGCAGAAAGAGACTTATGCTAATTTACAAATGCAAAATTCAAACCTGTTTTCTAAAAATGTGCTCTGAGCTTTTTATTTACACTGAAGAATGGCTCCTTATTGCCCCTGTGGAGTATAATAGTTTTGCTGCCTCTGATCACCTGGATTTCTGGACTGCTTGAGAGGCTTGCCAGACTTCATTAGCAGATTTGTCCCTCCTGCTTTTACTGACAGAACTCAATTGCATCAGTGACCTGGCTGGAGGAATATTCTCTATGCTCACTGACAGAGACAGATGAAGCAGCATGGCACAATGAGATACAAAACCACAGAGATAGGCAAACCACAGAGGAAGAACCTAGCATGACATCAAAAACATTCTCATTGTAGTTAACTGGATATTTTGTTATTGTTTCAGATACACATCTAATCTGACTTTTATAGGCAGAGAAACTATTATACTCACGCTTGATTTAAAGTAATCTGAGAAAAAAATTTCTTTATGTTTCAACTAGTGGTAAAATAAGACAGTATTCTTGAAAGTAAAACTAGATTAAAGCATCAGTCCAAGTCCTAGGATTCTCAATATATACTGTGATTCAGGGGTGGGATTCAAAATTTTTAACAACTGGTTCTGTGGGCATGGCTTAGTTGGTGGGTGTGGCTTGATGGTCATGTAACTGGGTGGACATGGCTTGGTGGTCATGTTATTGACTGGGATGCCAACTCAATATCACTCACATTGAGGCATGTATCTCCTTGCCTGGCATCTCATGTCTGTGGGGATGCTGCAACAGTTGTAAGTGTGAAAAATGGTCATAAGTCACTTTTTTTAGTGCCATTGTAACTTTGAATGGTCACTACACAAAGCAAAGTACCAGCAAAGGAAGGAAAAACAACTCCAGAGAAGTTCCTGAGACAGGAAGTCTAGTCCTGCCAAGAATGTAATAAGGTTTAATGGAGAGGCAGTTTCTGTAAGCAACACCAGAAGGTTTCCTTCCTGCCTTCCTTACAGGATTAGGCCAGTAATTTCTTCTAACAACCAATTCTCCGAACTGCTTAGAATATTAACAACTGGTTCTACCGAATAGGTACAAACTGGTAGAATCCCACTCCTGCTGTGATTGGTTGCTGGTACATTGCTACTGTAAGTTAAGACTGAAATTTCAGAGATATGCATGGGGGGGGGGAAGACTTGATGAGCTCTGAGCTTGGTTGTTTCCTTGCAGATCTTTCATTACCCAAACTGGGTAACATAAGCATTGATGATGTACTTAGTTTGGATAATGAAACATCTAATAACCAAGCTCAGACAGCACCAAGGACCCCCAATTTTAAGCCTGAGCCACAAATATTCTACTTTAGAGCTGGGCCCCCCAATCCTGGGACCATGGTCCACTATTGGGCGTTGGCCTGTTTGAAACCGGGCTGTGCTAGCAGGAGTGAGCCTGCATGCAGCTCCACTTATACAAGCATGTGTACCGCTCACCTGCACTTGTGCATAACCATTCCCTCTCCCTCCTCCTCCTGCTGCTCTGCAAAGCTGGAAAAATTGGGAATTGCTGATAGATATGCATGATTGTTTTCTCAGTATGAGTATTTTATTTTAAGAAGTGATAAGCCTACGTGAAATTCTTTATGGGTTCTAAATTATTTTCTGCTAAATAATGACTAGAAATTGAAGCTCTACTTCTTAATTAATTGCTGTGATCAGTTTCTGAATGAGGTGAGGCTACAAAAAAGACTGGGAGTTGTCCACTGCCCACTTTTACCTTAAACCTCAGGGTTGTTTTTTTTAATGCTTTAGGCCATTATTCAGTTATTCATTTTCTCATCAGCTTCATACCTCTCAGTTATTTTTATTTTTCCCACAGATGTAACTGGCATCCAAAACAACCTTGCTGAACTCCTGTTCTTTATTCTAGTTGATTCTCAGAATACTATTATACTTTTCCAGGTAGTATAATTTTAATTTGTCACATTCACTCAAGACTGGAAAGTGATTTCTAGGCACTGCAAAATTTGAACAGACTTGCCAATTTAAATGACAGCTAAGCAATGTTTCTCCTAAATCTCTTCTGTAATAGTTTAATAATTTGGGAACATGTGTGACCCAAAGAATAGAATGAAGAACAATAAGAGAAGAAAAACCACCAAAATAATGAATTGTTTTTGACTTTAAAAATTTTTCTCTGAATCTTTTGAGGGATTTTTGTATAGAGATATTGAGCTTATGTAAATTTATCCTATAGAAAAACTATCCTGCCCCCATAATTAGACTGGCAGAATTAATTGTCCCTTAACCGTAATTAAAACAAAATAAATAAATTATACCAACTAGATGAAAAAAGTAGCACAGAACAGAGTCACAGCAATAACAGTAACAAAAATAATAGAGGTGGAAGGACTTTGGAGATATCTAGAGTTCTAGTCCAACCTCCTTGCTCAAGCAGGAGATCCTATACCATTCCAGACAAGAGTCTGTCCAGTTGCTTCCAGTGATGGAGCACTCACAGCTTCTGAAGGCAAGCCATTTCATTGGTGAATTTTTCTCACTTTTAGGAAATTGCTCCTGAGTTCTCCTGAGGTTGTTTATCTCCTTGATTAGTTTCCATTCATTGTTTCTTTTCTTGCCTCTGGTGCTTTGGAAAATAGGTTGATCCCCTCTTCTTTGTGGGAGCCCCTCAAATATTGGACTATTGCTGTCATGTCACCCCAGTCCTTCTTTTCACTAAACTAAACAAACCAAATTCCTGCAACTATTCTTCATATTTTAGCCTCCAACCCTCTAATCATCTTTATTACTCCTTCCAGAGTTTCAACATCTTTTTTTAACATGGTGACCAAAACTGGATGCAGAATTCCAAGTGTTATCTTATTAAAGCTTTATAAAGCAACACTACTACTTCACGTGATCTTGGTTCTAGCCCTCTGGCTTTTCTGGCTGCTGTCATATATTGTTGGTCATATTTAAGTGATTATCCATTAGGATTCTAAGATTCCTCTAATAGTTAGTGCTATTGTGCCAATAGCACAATATATAGCACAACAAAATTGTGACTATTCACACAGTCTTTACATGTACAAACGGCTTTTTTAGTCAAAGTGTCAAATCTAACTTTTCTATACATTAAATTTCATTTTGTTAGATAGGACCCAAATCTATTGAAAACTTGAGCCTACCTTCTGGGTGTTGGCTATACCTGCTAGTACCAGCTGCAAATTTGATGAATTTCCCCTTCTATTCCACTTTCTAATAGAAGATGTTGAAGGGTACTGGTTCTATAATGGAACCTTAGGTTACATCACTGCTTCCCTTCCTCCATAGAGATATAGTTCTATTGAGAACTAATGGCTGAATGCAATTTGTCAGCCAGTGATAAATCCATCTGCTATCTCAGATTTGTTTTAGCTCATCAAGAAGTAAATTGTGATCTATTTTATCAAATTCCCTACAAAAATCCAAGGATACTATGTCCACTGCATTTTGCTGGTCCTCCAATTTAATCACTTTGTTAAAGAATGAAGTAAGCTTTATTTGGCATAATCTATTTTTGACAAATGTTGGCATCCAGTTACAACTTTGCTTGCTTCTAGTTGTTCACAGATCTCTTACTTGATTATCTTTTCTGGGCTCTTCCCAAGTATTTATGTTAGGCTGATTGGTCTGTAGTTTCCTAGATCTATTCCCCCCCCCTTTTATTTTTTTTGAAGATGGAACCACATCAGCTCTTTTTCAGTCCTCTGGTATTTCCCAGATGCTCCATGATTTTTGAAAGATATGTTTCGATGGTTTTGAGAGAACATTTGCCAACTCCTTCAGAACTCCGGGATGTAATCCATCAAGTCCCAGGAACAACTAGACCAAAATATTCTCTGACCACATTTTTTTTGTTTATTTTAATTTGTATTCCTAATCTGTCTTTTATGGTGATATTTTTGGCATGTTGGGCTATATTATCTTTTTGTGTGAAGACAGATGCAAAGAATGAAGTAAGTAGCTTTGCTTTCTCTCTACTTCACATTACTCTCTTGCCATCTTCTCTTATCAAGATTGTTTCCTTGAGTTTTTTTTCCTTTTTATAGGTTGATAGAATTTTTGTAAAATATTTGTTTCAAGTCTTATTTCATTTGGAGCCTTAGCTTTCCTGATTTCATCTTTGCAAGTTTGAGCTCTTTGTTGGTATTCTTTAGTTATGTCCCTCTTTTTTTGTACTTATCCTTTTTGTCTTTCAATTTATCAGAGAGTTCTTTGTGTAACCATGCTGGTTTCTTCTTGGATTTCTTGTTTTTCTTTTTCACTGTTATTGAGCTAATCTGGGACTTTATTCATAGTATTTATTTATATTTTTCAGAGTTTCCCATGCTTCTTGAGTTATTTTCCCGTTTAAGATTTTCATTCATGGAATCCTTTCCAAGCTTTCTCTAAGTTTGCTATAATCAACTGTTTTAAAGTCTAAAACGCTGGTTTGATTATGTTCTATTGTTTGTGTTTACATTATATTGAATTCCAATATGACATGGTCACTCTTCCTCAAAGGTCCGGCAACTTCAACCTCTATTACAGGGGTGTCAAACTTAAGGCCTATGGCCTGGATCCAGCCCATGATGTGGTCGGATCTGGCAAGCGTGGCTGTACTGGAAATTGTAAGGGGCCAGCCCGTGTCATTTTGGTTGCCTCACGCTATTCTAGCAGGCACAAAGGCGCGCAGAGGCAGCGTGCACACAGGCCAGGTCCATCCCATCTCAGTGTGTGTGCATGTGCACAGGAGGTGGCAGGCCAGTGTTGCTTTATCCATAGCTCCCCCATCGGCTGCCGCCACTGCCTCCTCCTACCCCTCCTCTTCCTTGTGCATCAGGAAATGCAGCTGCCACCACTTCTTTTGTCAGAAGCCTGCTTCCTTTCTCCAACCATTGCCCTGAAATTCTCACCCTCCCCAGCCTGCTGTTTATCTGGCAGGAGAGGCCACTCCCACTGCAGCCTTGGGGCTACCCTGAGGCCACCCCCTCCTTGCCACACTCACCATGCCAGTGCTCTACCTGGGTGGCCTGAAATTCTATTCTCCAGCCACTGCCCCATTGTCCTCAGACTGCTTTGCACCTGGCAGTGGCGGCCACTCCAGCCGCAGCCTTGGACCTGCCCAGTAGTGACCCTGTCCTTGCTACCTGCTAGCCCTTCACCTGGGTGGCCAGCCCAAAGTTGAATTCTCCACTCACTGCTCTGTGATTCTCACCCTCCCCAACCCAGCAATGGAGACCACACCAGCCACAGCTTCAGGGCTATCTGGTGGCTGCCCCCTCCTTGCCACCTCCACTGCGCTAATGCTCCACCTGGGTGGCTGGCCCGAATTCCCATTCTCCAGCCACTGCCGCATGATTCTCACCCTCCACAGACTGCTCTGCACCCATCAGTGGTGGCTACTCCAGCCACAGCCTGGCAGCTGCCTGTCCTTCCCACCTGCTCTTTGCCAGCTCTTTATCTGGGTGGCCAGTCTGAACTTTAATTCTTTATCTGCTGCCCTAGTTCTCGCCCTCTCCAGCCTGCTCTGTGCCTGGCAGCAGAGGCCACTTCAGCTGCAGCCTCAGGGCTCCCTGGTGACCACAGTGTGTCCCATCTCACCCTCTCCTTGAGGAGAAGGCTGCTGCCACTGCTAGGCATGGAGCAGGCTGGAGAGTGCGTTAATCATTGGGCAGTGGGTGGAGAATGGAACTTTTGACCAGCCATTGAGGTGAAGGACTCATGCAGAATGGGCAGCAAGGAGGGGGTAGCCACCTGGCAACCCTAGACTGAAGAGCCTTTCAGATATGTGTGTACACAGGGGGCTTTGCAGTTGGGTCTCCAGGAAGCTTTGGCCTGGCCCATTCTATCAGGAGTTGGCGGCCTCGTACATGCACAAGCTAGCCCATGCCATCCCAGCAGGCATGAATATAAATAGAAAGTGGCCAGAATGGTGGGGCAGGGTCTGCACATGCATGCATCTGCTGACTCCTGTGTGTGCATGTGCCAATTTCTGCACGTGCACATGCCTGCTGTCTACTACTACCCACTGCCATCAGCCTAAGGAGGACAATAGAATAATGATTTGACCCAAAGAAAAATTGAGTTTGACACCCCTGCTCTATCACTTCTTCTATGTTAGTGAACATTAGGTGCAGTATAGCTGTTCCGATCTCCATTTTTTGTGTGAAAAACTTGTCAGCTAAGTTGGTCAGGAATATGTTCAATCTCCTACTCTGTTTGTTTCCTACTCTATCCTGATGTCAGGATAGTTAAAGTCCTCCATGACTACAGTAATTTTGAAGGTGGAAAGGAAACCCTCCAAAAGTTTATACTTATGATTAAGGCTAAGATTAAAATTGTGGCTAAGATGCTGAGCTTGTCGATCAGAAAGGTCAGAAGTTCGGCAGTTCGAATCCCTAACTCTGCGTAACGGAGCGAGCTTCTGTTGCTTGTCCCAGTTTCTGCCAACCGAGCAGTTCGAAAGCATGTAAAAAATGCAAGTAAAAAAATAGGGACCACCTTAGTGGGAATGTAACAGTGTTCTGTGCGCCTTCGGCATTTAATCATGCAGACCACATGACCAGAGAGACGTCTTTGGACAGCACTGGCTCTTCGGCTTTGTAATTGAGATGAGCACCGCCCTCTAGAGCTGGAAACTACTAGCACATATATATGAGGGGAACCTTTACCTTTATGGTTAAGATATTATGCACACTCTCTTGGAAAAGATTCATTATCTTAATAACTTTCCAAATGAGTAGAGCAGAAACAGGCCAACCTTAAAAACATATAATACAAAATTGCCTTAAGCTCCTCCCCCTTATTCCTGGTTATTTGTTGTGATAAAAAAATCAACCTTTCAGGTTTTCATACAACCAGAGACTCTTGAACAATATGTAGGAGCTTTATTATGGAGCTTTTGCATAAGGGAATTCTGTGCTCATGGGCAGAGCCACAGAATACATTTTTCCTCGGAAGTCTGTGGTTTATATATTTTATATAATTTTATGTATCACATTTATGAATGCACAAAATGCTATAAAACCAAGAATATAGAAGAAAAGGAACACATGGTGAAGAACTCTGTAACTCTCGTTTTTAGATCTAAATTCTTCTTTTGTACTCTCCTCTCCTGCCTTGCCCTGCCCTCCCTCCACTTGTTTTCTTTGCTTTGCCACAAGTATGCAATCCATATCTCACAAAGAGTATAACCATTTTGTAAAGTGTATACACCACTGGATCCGGAGACACAATGGCAAAACCATATCCTCAGGGTCTTCCGAAAGGCCAGAAGGGTCAGAGTCAAATTAAGGAAAGCTGCTCAATTGTCTTTGCAGCAACATGATCCAGTGTGTACAGTCTAAATATTTGGAAATGCCCCTAAAAGATGGGAAATGAAAATATTGGAAATGAAAGTATTCTCTCTTAACTCATTCTTTTCTGTGAGTGGTACTCAGTGGTGGTATGCTATGGGTCTGGCCTGGTTCTGCTGAGCTGGTAGCGCCAATGAGCAGCGGAGATTGAACCGGTTCTCTCCAACACTGTGCTGTTGGGCCCACCCGCCTACCCAGGCTCCCATACCAACCTTTATGTCTTGCTTTTGAAGCACAGCTGGTTGCACGGCACAACAACAGATTGCTGCGTTGCAGCTGCTGAAGTGACAGAGAGAGTGCAGGATTGCAGGAGGTGAGTCAAAATGCTTCTGCGACTGCGCAAAGCGTGCCCACTAAGCCACGCCCACTGAACTGGTGGTAATTTTTTTTTGAAATGCACCACTGATGATACTGCTCCATGCTTGAGGCTAAATTTGTGCGAACTGCCCTTTTACAAGGTGGGTCAATTGAGCGCTTGCTTAGGCTGTATCTGACGCCCTTCAGATAAGTTGGGCTACAATTTTAAGTTCCTTAAGCCCATGTCCCACTGCACCAATGGATGCAGAGGATGTAAAACATTAAAAAAAGCTTGCCATCCGTTGGAAAACGCTATGCATCTGTTGTGTACTCATTGCATACGTGTTTCATATGTTCTATCCATCAAGCATCCGTCCACTGAGATTTCATCTGCGCAAGAACTTTTGAGCTGCACAAAACTTTGTGAACGGATGAACTTTCCGCTGTGTACGATGTAAATCCACAACATCCAAGCAACAAACATTCTATGTCCGTTTATCATCCGTTAAACGTTCGCTGTATCCTCTCTGCATCCTCTGGGCATCCTCGCAACTCACATCCGCTGCAGCTGAAAACAGAAAGAGGGAGGAAACAAAAGGTACACGGAACGTCTACACAGCGTTAGTAGCATGGAAATAAAAAGGATTTGCATCCGATATACATCTGCTAGGCTTCCTATGAACATCCGTTTAACATCCACGCTGCATACTACCCACATCCGTTCCTTTCCATTCTGTTTATGTAAATTTTTGCCACTTTTTGGAGCGGATGTCAACGGATGGAGCCACCCCCGAAATTTTGCTCATCCGCTGTGTCCTTTATGCATACGTTTTGTGTCCGTCAGCCAGTGGGACAGGGCCTTAACTAACATTACTTTACTGCATACAGATGATGATGTAGTATAGAAAGCACACAGCTGAGAAAGTGGGCCTAATGAAAGGTTAGTGTACATAATGAATTAACAAAACTTTTCCTAATGAGCTCTTTTCTTTCCCCAAGCCTATTCAGAAAACAGCTAGGGCAATTCTTGAAGATTCTCCTCAGCATTTTTTTGTTTATCTATGAATGCTGTAGACAATGGGATATGTCTACTTTCATTTTTCAAAATGCCTTTCTTTCTTTTATCACACATATGCTATTGGGGATGAAAAATTATTGTTTATAAACTGTTTCATTTATCTATCAATTTTTTAAAAACTGCCCATTTTCCTCACAGAAGGATCCAGAATATATATATATATGCTGTTCAGCTTCCTTCGGGTATTATCCCACGTCATTGTGGTGCTTTTAAAGTTGTAGCAATGT